>JBBMOL010000226.1:1006784-1030542 GCA_037954665.1 Laguncularia racemosa
ATTTATAATTGATTTTTTTTATCATTATAGAAACCTTTTTTTTTTGAAAAATAAATTAAAATGGGTTTCTTTCCAAAAATTTGGGAAATTTTTTTTAAAGGGAAAAAATAAAAAAAAAATAAAGGTTTTTAGAGATTTTTTAAAATAAAAAATGGCTAATAACATAAAGTGAAATTATTTTATATAAAATAAATCAACAAACCAAATTTTTATAAAAAAGTAAACTACGACTTGTTTAATCCTGAATAGTAGGTATATAGGCACCCTTATGGGGTAACTCTAAAAAATAAAAAAAATTATTATTATTATTATTATTATTATTATTAATTTTTCTTACCTCTTTTTGTAATTAAATAATTTTTTTTTCATGCTAGAAAGGATATAATAAAATATAATCAAAATTCAAAATGTTAAGATAATAACCATAAGGTTTTAATAGGTTAATCCCCAAATTTGAAATCTCTGGTTTTCTTCTACTTTTTTTTTTTAAATTAATTTACTAGTGGCTGAGTTAGGATTAATTTGCTTAGTTAATCCAAACTTAACAATTTTTCCCAACATCAATTGGGTGGCGACTCCAATTTCTAAAATTAAAGAGAAAAACTAGGTTTTTGCCAATTTAAGTTAAAGATTCACATTTAATGGAATAGGATTTAATATGAATCAACTTAGGAAAAATAAAATAAAAATTAGACTTGACAGCTTGGTGACTTCACTAGGGAGTCTCAAGTAGGCTAACCACCTAAATCTTCTAAAATTATAATTTATTTTAGATACCCTAAATTTGTATTTTTCTTTTGTAATATTTAATTATACATTTTTTTTTTATTTAAGAGTGATGCAAGGATTTAGAAACTCAACTTTGAAAGGAGGGTTTTCATGTGTGTGATTAGACATGGTCAGACCTAAACCATCTAGTACCTTAGGATAGGGAGCCATTGTGTAAGTTTCTAGTGCAATGGGGTAACCATTAGTTGGGGCCGATTAGGTTAACCCACCTAATGCTTCAAAGTGGCCTGAGATCCATTTCTTAAAAAATGTGGGAAGCTATAGAGCTTGGAGACCTTTTAGAACCCACCCTTTTATATACATAAGTTTCTGAACTAGCAATTAATTAACGATGTGGCACCTTGTAACAGTTGCATCTTAGAGTTCGAAATCGTTTCCTTTTGTAAATTTCGTATGAATTTTTTGTTATTGTAATGATGATGTATTTTTCCACGCAAACGTCAAATGTGATTTAGAATTTTGTAAAATAGGATACTTGTTTGTAACATAGAAATTTCGTTTGTATTTTTACTAGATGGTCAGTGCTTCGATTGATAGTCTTCTTGACAAATAGATCCATGTTCGCGAGTCCTTAGACTTGAGGCTGATATTGGATTACTTCTTACTTTGTATAAACTAGGAGATTAAGTTGTCATAAAGAATAAGATTAGGCCCATGCTCTCACTAATGAAGATCAACATCAACATACCTTTGATTCGGCTACATTACACTTTTGGGAGCCCGAGCCTATGGCTTTCTTTATTGGTCCCACACAAGATTACCCCAACCTTTTAAGAATATACTCAACTTCTCTAAGCTCCTCCACTTTCCAATGGGGTATATATGCTAGATTTAGAGGCTAGGCTAGCTGGTATCTTCAGTAGACTTTTAGAGATTCGTAAATCAGTGATCAACAAAGCATTAAGGGATGGCAATGGACATTTGCCTTCGATTGGATGACTTGTAACCATGGTTTGGGGCATGTTTTGTTTCTAAAGACAAGAAGGACATCCTATGTAGAAACCTTGAGATTATGGATAGAATTGAATTCATGCCTTCATCTTAACAACATTTGAAACCCTTCTTTTCCCTATTAGGGTCTTCCATATTTATTATGAGTCATAGAATTAGTAACTCAATTTTTAAAGGGAAAGTCTATATTCCATTTCTCTTAGCTGAATAGATCTGAAACTTGAATTTTGTGAAGAAGAAGGATCATGGAATCTTTTGCTCCAACGTTAATCTAGTCTTGATCTAGTTTGTGAGCTATCTTAAGAGTTTTTGGGTAAAAATGGTCAGATGATCACTAGGCCAATAGTTCGACCTTATAGATTCTTGTGTAGATATGATGATATTCTAGATGATTGTTTTTAGCCATAGTTGGGTTGAGGTACTCAAAAGCTTCAGTGTTGAGGATATCTTATTGAAATACAAATGGAACTATTGCAATAAACTTATGTTCATGTGCAAGAACTTTCAAGCGATTCCATTAATTGGGCTTAATTGGTATACAAGCTATCATCCATATTTAGTGGTCCATCGATTTGTTACCATCTAAGACATAGTCTATAAGCCCTCATTAGAGGTAGTTTACTTTTGAGTTTCGAAAACCCAAACATATTAGTAGTTGACAAGGTTGCTAAATTGATAGAAGTAAAGGCTTTATGGGAATCTTGAATTGAAAACCTTAATATTGATATAGGAGAATTAGATGGTGAAGTGGGAAAATATTGAGCTATCAAGGACATTATCACTAACTAGCTATATAAGATGGGAGAAAGGATGTATCGAGCTCTTGATGCCATTCATCCTAAAACCAAGAAATCCAAGCCTAGAAAGGAAGAATTATATGAAGTAAGTGCAAGCTTGGAAGGAAATCCATTTTGGAACTATGGAAGGTAAGAAAGATGTATGGAAAAATAGATTCAAGGAATCTAACTAGAGGAATAAAGCAATTGAAACCCAACTAAAGAAGGCCGAGGAATTAGAAGTTGTTGCAAAAGTTAAGGGCAAGAATAAAGAATCAACATGCATCCATTAAAAGAGGAAGTTAGAAGCAATTACAAAAATTAGTAGCTAATGAAGGAGAAGAAAAGCTTCGATTATAGGACTTTCATTAGATAAGTTTCTCTTTGAATAATGTAATTGAACTCCAAAATTTGCAATAGTAATAAAATTTCAACATTGTTACATTATTAATTAGTTGTTGGTTCCTATTTTTGCCCTTTACAACTGCATCCACATGCCTAAATTTTCTTATCATTATACTAATTACTTTTCCTTTCTTTATTAATTTATTCATCATCAAAGACTTGTAAAATATTTATTTCATAAAATTTTTGGGACTCCTTTTGTCCTGTCTTTATTTTTTTCATTAAAATTTTCACAAATAATAATAACGGAGATTAGATTTACTTATGGCTATATTTATTTTCCAACCACCTTAAATTTTCTTTTATATTTTGTAAAACATTATTCCACCTTAGTAATGTACCCTTGTAAAATATTGTCTACAATCCTAATCCTCAATCATTTTCCTTTTATGATTTAATCTAGTCATCATCGTGTTAAATAGGTTCTTTCTCCTTTGGTAAAACTTAAATCTATCTATTCTAACTACAACTAAAAAAATAAAAATAAAAAGAAGAATAAAAAGAGAAATTAAAATAAGATTTACTCAAGCATGTAAAAAATTGCACATGTTCATAAATATGTCCACAAATCTATGTTTTCTTTTGTAAAAGAAAAAAAGAGAAAAAAATCATCCACCTTAAGATTTCCTCTTTACCCTATAAATATTGTCACTTTTATAATAAAATCTTCCTTTTCTATATGCTCACAATAACTAAAAATTCAAAAGATCAAATATGTTCTTAATCTTCTTCTTAGATAGCTTGTCATCTTCGAAAGGTAAGTCAATATCTTGTGAATAATTCCCCTTTTTTGTAAAACTGTAAATCTCTCTTTTTAAAAGAAGGGAAAAGAAATTAGAAAAAAAAAGCACAAAAAACTTTTGAAAATCTTAAAAATAGAAAAAATTTGGAAAAACATATGGATTAGATTC
Organism: Laguncularia racemosa; assembly: GCA_037954665.1. Lineage (NCBI taxonomy): Eukaryota > Viridiplantae > Streptophyta > Magnoliopsida > Myrtales > Combretaceae > Laguncularia > Laguncularia racemosa. The sequence goes on from JBBMOL010000226.1 coordinate 1,010,617, forward strand.
ACCTAGGTTTCTAGTTCCATAATTTGTTACCATTTAAGATTTATTCCAATTCATCTCCCCTTGCCTTTCTCCAATAGGTTGTAAGCATGTTTGCCATTGATTGTAAGGTTTCTTCTTTTTAAATTACCATCTTAGGTTAGCATTTGTTACTCTAGTTGATATCTAATAAATAAAGTTTCCCTCTTTTGTAAAATTTAAATCTATTTTTCTTCGGTTAATTTAAAAAAAAAAATAAAGGAAGGAAAAGAAGAAAATAGAAAAATTTTCAAAATCCTAAAAAATAGAAAATTAAAAAGGGTGGAAGAAGAGATTAAATTCATTGAGAATTGTAATTATTTATTTTCCACCCTATAAATTTCATATTTTCTTTATAAAACAATCATCAATTTTAGACCCTCTCCCTTACTTTGTAAAATATTTCTCCATTTTTGTATAAATCAATAGGAAAGTTCTTCGATTATAAATCATAGTTGTCACCTTGTAGCTATAAATAATCATCATTTTATCACTTTTTCTTAAGTTATTATTTGTCACTCGAATAGGTCCTTATCTCTTTCTAGTGTTTTTTAATACTAATTTTTTGAAAAAAAATCAACAAAAAAAGAAAAAAAATTAAGAAAATGGAGGAGTTGCTAATAGTAAGAGATTCTTCCAAGGTCCAAAAATTTGCTTCTAAGTGGGTTAGCCCAACCCAAGGCTCATAGTCACTTGCTTAGAACCTACATTGCTTAACATAAGATTAGAGACCTCCATAACCCACTCTCAACTTGAGAGACCCTAAACATAAAAGGTCCATTCACTTCAAAAAGTCTCCTTATATACTGCAAACACCAAAGCACAACAACCATCTTATCCACTTAGTCTCAAAACATAAAGCTTTCTTACCCCCTTTAACCTAGAGGCTACACTTGAAGTTTCTCTCCATCAACTGTTATCTATTTTGGTAAACCAGACATGGGGACAACAAATTTTTTGGGGCACACTTTTGAAGCAGCCATGGCTAATTACCATTTAAGGGCATAAAAAAGACTGGCCTGACCACCTAAGTTTGGGGCAACTAAATTCTCAAGTGGGACAAGTTAAAGACCAAATCATTTGTTCAAGTTAACAGGGGCACATAGCTCCCAAAAACATCACGGGACTTAGTGAATATGGGCAAATTTGGTGAAATGGAAAGATATCTCATTTGTTTAAAAGGTTTAGGATGAAAAGAGGCAAACCATATCCTAAAACTAACCCTTAATCACTTAAAAGTTGAGTGTTATTAATGTGAGGTTTTGGACTCATTCCTTAAATAAGGTTCATCTTGAATTTGATATATTAATTAAAATAATGTTAGGCATTCAATTTTCGCTATCCTAAACACAATAATCCCTTGCCATCCCCATTTGAGCCTATATAAGAGGAGTTTCAAAATTAAACCCTGTTAAGAACCATTCCACAATAAGTTAATTAGGAGGATAGGGACATTAATAAGGAGAAAATGAATTAACTAAACACTGCTTACCTTAGTTGCAACAACTCAAGGGTAATTTTTACCATGGGTAATTTATTTCCTTTGAGATTTAAGAAAAGCCCACATTCTGAAAAGCCAAACATGACCCACACACTTTGAGCTATAAGTCATCTAATGAGAGATAATCACCATGGGACCTAAAAAAAAGGGGAAAAGAAAATTGATAAAAGAAAAGAAAAAAAAAAGACCAAAAAAAGGGAAAGAAAAAGAAGGTTAGGAAGGTGGTTAAGCCCCACAAAATTTAAAAAAAGTGAAAAAAAATACTTGAAAATTGGGGGGGCAAATTAAGAGCCTAAACATGCCAACATCCTCAAGAATTAAGTTTAAAGAAAAATCCCATCCAAAAATACCACCCTTCTCTAAAGGCTTTCTAAATCATTGAAAAAAATTATCCTAATAGAAATTGCTTTAAAATTTTGGTAAGTACATTTAGTTGTTCTCGGGGTTCTTTTTTTTTAAACCAGGTTAAAAGATATTTTTTTCCCTTTGCATTAATACTTTTTTGGGAAACCAAAAACCCAAAAAAACTATATTGCTTAAAAAATTTCCCCAAAAAAAAAAAAAAAAAGCTTAAAAAAGCATATCACTTAAAGAGAGACCATAATTTTTTACATAGAATCAAGAGTACTTTTAAAGGGTCAAGAGGTGAAAGGAAAAGTCCTTTTTAGATTAAACCCAAAACAAGAATGAGTACCTATTTCCAATGGAAAAAAGAAATCTGAAGTCTCCCAAAAGGGCTTTGTTTATCCAAAATTTAAATATAGATGCCCTAGGAAAAAATATAAGTCTTAATTGCAAAAGCCCCTCAAAGATGATTGACGAGCAAGACACCACTTTCAAAAATTAAAACCCAAACCTCCAAGCAAAATAAGACAAAGAGTAAGTGATTATTAAAAGAGGAGAGTTATCCCTTTATTTTTGTTTTTAGGAGTTTTGTCAAACTCTTACTTTGTTAGCATTTTTTTTAATTATTTTTAAAAATTTTTTCCCAAAAAAATGAAAATTTTTGAAAAAAAAAAAATTTCAAAGTTTCCAAAAGATACTTTAATACGTTCATTTAAAATTTTTAAGTTTGGGAAAAGCATTGTCTTGATTTTTTTTTTTTTAAAAGCCTTATTACATTCCTCAAAAACCAAATCATCCTCAATTTTCAACTTTTTGATGTTTTTTTGAAAAATAAGATTTTCATTAGGAATCATTTTTATTAATAGTCAACTTATAAAACACTTTCAAAAAATTTTTTTTAGGGTTGCTAGTCTAGTGAACGCTTTCCCTATTAGTTGAGCCCAAAAAACACTTCCCAGACATTTCACCTTTCAAGATTGCTAGTTTAAAGAAATGCCTCTTGCTGTCAGTTATTCATCCCACAAAGCACTTCTTTAGACATTTCACCTTTCAGGGTTGCTAGTTTAAAGAAACGCTTCTCGAAAGTCGATTAGTCAGCCTATAAGGGCACTTTCTTAGATGTCCTTTTAGGATTGTTAGTTTAAAGAAACGCTTCCTATAGTCGTTTGGGTTAGCCCATAAGAGGTACTTTCTTAGATGTCCTCCTTTTAAGGTAGCTACTTTAAAGAAACGCTTCCCATAGTCAGTTAATTGACTCATAAGAGGTACTTTCCAAAATGCCCCCCTTTTTAAAGGGTTTCAAGTTTGGAAAGATACTTCCCCCCTATCAGTTATTCAGCCCATAGGGGCACTTTTCTAAACAACTTCCTTTTAGGGTTGCAAGTCTAGAGTTATTTTTCCCATTGTTGATTAAAGGTACTATCTTAAATATTTTCCCTTTTTAAGGTTGCAAGTCTAGAGGGATGCTTCCGCCCGTTATTTAGTTAGTTAGCCCCTGAGTGCCTTTCTTAATCTAAGACTATTCCCCAAGGAATATTAGTTGTCATAAAACATTGTCTTCTTTTGCAACATGTTGTTTCTTGTGAAGGGTTGCTAGCTCACAGAGCATTTTCCTCACTTAACATTTTAGTCAGATAAATCAACTAACTACAACATTGTCCATCCTTTCTTTTAGGCAAAAGTGTGGTGTCTCTTTTATCTTTGTGGCAAAGTTTTCTTTAAACTTTACCACAAAGAGGGACAATTATAGACACCCGATTTTTGCCCCCTTGGTTTTGCTTTTATTTTTTAGTTTAAGCCTTAATTTTAGGAAAAGGCCAAAATTACAAAAAAAAAAAAAAAAAAAAATAAGGGAAGTTTTCTTTATTTTTTGTTTCTTGGTTTTTTATCTTTTATTTGTATGTTGTCCACATGTTGCAAGGTCACGGTTTAAATCTTATAAGGGATGCCTTATGCCTCCTTTCTTCTTTGAGTAGCGAGGACATGTGGCATGCATGGATTGGCTGCTAAAGATTCCTATTCATCTTCTTCCTTCCCAAGCTTGCAAAACAATAGAAAAGACAAGTTAATCTTGCCTATTTTTACCGACTTCACTCATTTTTTTCACCAATTTCCACTAAATAAAAAGTAGTAATTTATAGTAGATGTAGAATATGAGTTAAATGTAATCAAAAGTGCATCAAATAGTTAAGGAAAATTAGATTAAAATTGACTTGAAAAATAAGAGAAAATAAAATACATTAAATTTTTTAATTTTGCAAGGTGAATTATTCCATGTTTTTTGTCTAGATTCCTTAGATATTTTATTGTAAATACAACAAACAAGGCTCTTATAACATGTCTAAATCTTTAATTTATGCTTGATAATTATTCAAGTGGTGCTAGTTTTGGTAGAAAAATCATCTAAAAAACAAATACCCATATTCATCAAGATGTGCTTTTTTTTTTTTGTATGCAAGGCTTCCTTATGTGGAATCGAGGCTTTAACACTATAAATAGAGATCCCTAGTATTATTTAGAGGATGCTTTTCCATTCAAAACACTCCAAATTGAGGAATCATTCCCTTTCTCTCTCTAACCCATGATGTCCCTACACCTCACTCTCCTCTCTTCAAAATTTGCTCAATTGGGGGAAATTGAAGGAAACTAAATGCAGTGCATTGTTCATCATCACTAGATTATGAAAGTCTAGTGATCAATTGGACATCCAAAGTTACAAAATTCTTCAATTTTGATCAAATCTAAAGTTAGGGCTTACAAGCTTCAAGTTTCTAATCAAACAAAATCGACTAAGATACACACTTACAATTGAAGAATTGGTTGAGGGCTTTTGTTGCCCACATCATTAGTATTGATCCAACTATCCACCAATCACTGCCATTGACTAAAGCACCTCAAACCACCGTTGTCTAAACCACTTGCAAGGTAAGTCTCTTAATCTTGATATAGTTTTTTTCTTTTTTCTTTTTGTATTAATATATGATAATACATTAAATAATAATAATGCATTTTCGAAATAATTAAATAATTTGATATTGTTTATTGCATGTTATTATCCAAAAATTTTAAATTTTTGCTTGTTGATGTCTATGCTTTTGTAAGTTTTCAATAATTTTTTTTTATCATATAGAAAAACCTTTTTATGAAAATAAAAAATTGTAAGTGTTCTTTTTCCAAAAAATTTAGGATTTTTTTTAAAAGGGCGAAAAAGGAGGATTTTAGAATTTTTTAAAATAAAAAATGCTAATAACGTAAAGTGATATATATATATATAATAGACCAACAAACTAAAATTTCACAAAAAAGCGAACTATGACATATTTGATTCCTAATAGCAAGTAAGTAGACACTCTTATGGGACAACTCTAAAAAAAAAAAAAATATTTTCAATATTATTTTAGTATTATTATTATTATTTTCTTCTTATAAATAAATAATTTTTTCTACTAGAAAGGATATAATAAAATATAATTGAAATTTAGAAGGTTAAGGTGTAGTTATAGGGTTTTAATAGGTTAGTTCCCGAATTCGAAATCTCTGGTTTTCTTCTATATATATATATTTTAAATTTGTTAGTCAATGGATAAGTTAGGATTAATCCACTTAATTAATCATAACTTAACATTTTTTCCCAACTTTAGTTGGGTGATAACTCCAATTTGTAAAATAAATAAGAAAAACCAGGTTTTATCTAATTTAAGTCAAGGATTCATATTAAATGGGTATAGGATTTAATATGAATTAAATTAGAAAAAAAATAAAAAAATAGACTCAACACTGCAAAATTAAAAAGACCCAAAATGCAAGGTGGCTCATAGTCTAATTAAAAAGGTTAAACCGTTAGACCCACTTACCATGGTAAATGGCTATTGCCACCACTGTTTCCAAAAAGAAAAAGAAAAAGAAAATATCCTTGAAACTTACTTGCAATCAAGTTGTGTGACTTGATTGGGTTTTGAGGCATTATTCATTTATTATTATTATTTAAAAAAAATAGTGGTGGGTAGACTACGATGGATGGTTAAATGACCTAGATTTTTTTAAAAGGTTGCAATTTACCTTACATCTTGTGGCCACATCAGTCACTCCAAAGTTGGGGTAAGATTGTTGGCCATCCCTTACTCTTGAGGTGGCTAGTTTTTTTCTCTTAATTTTTTTCCATCCTTCTTTCCTTTTTGTTTTATTTTTCCAAATTTCTTTTCATGATTTTAGTTAATTAATATGAATTTATTTATATTATTTATTAATTTATTACGTAAACAAATATGATGAAGTCAATGTCAAAACATTAATGGAAAAGTTAATGCTATTAGAAAAAAATCCATCTTTATAAGTTTTATTTATACATTGAAAATTCAAATAGAAAAAAAGGAAAAAAATAAAAAATTCAAATATTAAATTAGTAAAACGTTGAGAGTTAATAGTATATTTTTTCCTTATTTATAAAATAGTGGTTGAGATCTAATAGAATATTTTTGCCTTATATTATAAAAAATGTTTGAAATGAAATGGATTTAATTAAAATTGAATAGAACTGGAAAATTAAAAGTTCCATTCCACTCCTATTTTATTGTATTATATATGAAAATGGATTGGACATGGTCGTATTTAATCATCTTTAATCATTTTACATATTGTCTTTTCTATTGAACATTCCATAATTACCTTGACTTGTAGTCTATCTTTATTTATGAGTGGCCAAAACTCACAAGTTACTAAAATTATATTTGCTATGCATAAAATTTTGGGGGTTTGGTCGGGATTATTCTTAAAACACTTATGTGCACACTTAGCGTTTTCAACCTATACTAGAGGACTAAGTTCAACTTGTAAAACAACAAAAATTTCTTAAGAAAGAAAGGGAGAAAAACTTTATATAAATTTGAATCACTTTAATTCTGATAGTTTAAAACAATAAGGTTACTCTATAATACAAGGGCCTTTTAAAAAATGAATGGCTGAGATAATTTTTTTTAAAAATTTTATTGTATAATTTTCCCTATTTAAACCTAACTTTTTTAAACTCCTCAGGTATTTTGGGGAATTCTTGATTTTTCTGAAATTTTCTTGCTTTTTTGAACTTTGTCTAAACTTTAGCTTCTCTTTTTGGGAAGGGGAACTAGGCTAGGTTTCCCCTTTTATGGATAGGCCTGGGAAATCTCTTAGTTTTGGATTGTTGGGCTAATTTACTTAGTATTTGAATAGTAGAAAAAGGTAGGAAAAGTTATAAATAAAATCGTATTAAATGAATCTTGACCTTTTATGTAAAAGGCCTCATGTATAGGGTAATCCCCATAAATTGTAAACTATCAGATATTTGAGAAATTCAATTATATACAATTTCTCCCTCACTTTCTCCTTAAGAGTTCTCAATGAACTTACCCTTTCCTAGTGTAGGTTAGAAGTGCCAAAGTGCAATGGGAACATTTTAAGAACTAACCCCCATGACAAAAAGCTTGATACCACTAGTCATGAATTAGTTCTTAAAGATTTTCTATGTGACACTTAATCTTTTTAACCTTACTAGGAAGGCTAATTTAAACTGAAACAACACACAAAATTTTTTAACTCTTAGAGAGAGAAACATATAATAATTGAATTCATCAAATGTTAAAGGGTTAAACAGTGAGGTTTCCCCCTATACATACAAAATTTGGGGTAAATGAAAGGCTAAGATTCATTGATTTAATGGTTATTGTACAATTTTACTACCCTATCTGAGTTCTAACTACATGTAAAATCTGGGTTGCTTGTAAATCTAATTTCCTATTTTTAAACATTATCTAGCTTGGCTTCTCTTTTTGGATGGACTTGAGCTTAGGCTTCTCTTAGGGAGGGGCCTAGGCAAACCTTTTGGGTTTTTTGGATCATTAAAAAAGGCCCCTACACACCAAACTTATGATGACATCCACAACGTATATTTAAAAGGAGAAAATATATTTAATGTTTATCCAATTTCTTTAAGTTTTGAATAGTTTTTTTTTTTCTATTTGAATTTAAATGTTTTAAAATTTCCCATTTTATAAAAATTTACTTTTATCAATTTCTTTAAAATTTCCCCACTATCCTTAACAGAAAAGGCTCCTAGGGGTTTTGTAGGGCTAGCTAAGAGAATTGGGGTTTTGCACAAATTTTTTTTAGTAATAATGTATTTGGAAAAAGGTCCAAGAATCATTGTTTTTATTAGTAACTATTTAGTTGTAACATATTTAGAATATAATTTTTAAAACATCAATAATTTTTTTCCATTTTTTCATATTACTTTTTTTTTCCCTTTTTTTTTTTTCCCCTTTTTAAGCATTCAATACTATCTTAACCTTAGAATTTTTATAAATGAATGTAAAAAATAACTAAAAATAATTGCTTTTTTTTTTTTCTATATACTTCTTAAAATTTTTATTAAATTTTTCATCTTTAAAAACTACAATATATAATAAATGATTGAAAAAATACGGAAAAAAAAAGACATTACAATTATACCAGAAATAGCATAAAAAAAATATTGATTATTGATGTATAAATGGAAAGGAATAAAATGGATTTTTTTATACATTTTTGGCTGTAGACAAAGAGAGACATTTTAAATCTGAAATAGGTACAATTTTGTGTAAATAAGAACCTACTTTCCTTGGCAAAAGAGGGATGCTTTAAAAAAAATTAAAACTCCTTTCAATTTTATTTTTTTCCCCTTTTTCTTTTCGATTGTAAAATGGTTTTTCCCCCCAAATTTATATCACATGAAAGAAAAAATCCAAAAATTTTTAATATGTGTATGTATTATAGGTATATAATTAATAGGAAATTTCAGTTTGAATAAATATGTTAGATAACAGATTCGGGAATCAAATTTAAAAATGAAACCCAAGGATAAACATGAAATTTTTAAATATGTGATGGAAGGGCCTTTTAGATTTTCCTAATCGAAGGAGGGCCGGTTCCCGAGCAAGGGCATTGGGACAATTAGGATCAGGGTTTATGGGAAAAAATTTATTAAAATTATCGTTATTATTATTATTTTAAATTTGCTAAAAATTATAAAATTTAAAAATTAAGATTTTTTAAACTTTTTTAAAATCTCAGACATCATATAACACATATCTTTTTTTTTCCCCAACCAAATTTTTAATTACAACTACCAATTTTAAAAACTTTTAAAAAAATCAACAAGTGTAGGGCCCTTGAATCCAAAAGCTCACAATCATTTTATGCGATGGTCCCCCCCTCCTTTTCCCAAAAGCTCAAATTACATCCTAAAATCACTTAAAGGCTGGACCTTTGTTTTAAAAGAAAAATTTTTGGAGTGTAATTTGGGTATAATTTTTCTTTATTATTTTTGAAGTTTTTCCCTAAATTTATGGAAATTATGTGTTTTTTTAAAAGGGGAATCTGCAAAAATCAAGAAGTGTAAAAACTGGGGGAATAAACCCCAAAATTTTAAAAACATTTTGGGGTCCAAGAAGACAAGATCCAAACAATGTTTCACTTCATTTAAAAACCCTTTATTAAAGTACAAGTTTGTTTTTGGACCCCCCCAGGGGAATCAAAAAAAGGGTCCCTCCTCTGTGCGGTGAGGGGATTGTAATGTAATGTAAAATTAGAGTTGCAAGTTTGCGATTTTAAAAGGGATTCAAATCTAATCACTAAAAAAACTATAAGTTTTATCAATTTTTTTCTGTAAATGGCTTTTATTTTAAATAATTTCGCAATGGATTTATTATTAAAAAAAAAAAAATTTTTCCATTTTACAAAAGCATCGATGATTTTGCTAAATTTGACAACGACCTATTTTTTTTGTTAATGAACTTTATTTTACTATAATCGAAGTATTTTCTATAATTTGGGGCATGATTAAGGGGTAAGTCACTTTTAGCGGATTTAGGAGGTTAGATCTTTATTGGGAAAATATATTTATATTTAAGAAAAAAAATAAATTTTCTTAAACAAATTTTCATGATTAGTATATAATATATTGAAGTAGTTTGACTTTTATTCTTTAACTATATAAATAACTTTCGCATATTGTAATTTTATATGACATACTATATGGTACTTGCACATTTAGTAAATCATAGGAATCCTTTAATTTTGTAATTTGCATTACGCCACCAAAGTTTATAACTCTTTGCGAGTACCTTGCTCTATAAAAGGATGTGTTTTTTGAGCAAAAGGTATGACTACAAAAAAAATAAATTTATTTTTTAATAGAATACCTCCAACAAATTTGTTAAAAATAGAAAAAAAATGAGATGAATTTTTTATTGAACTTGATGGAGGTGCTCTTTTAGAAAAAAAAAAAAAAAAACATTTGAGGACATAAAGGGAAAATAAAAAAAAAATTAAAAGTTAATGACTCAAATAGAAAATTAGTTGAACATATGATTAATTTGTAACTTTTCCCAACGAAAAAACCCTAATATAGCAAAAAAGTTAAGAAAAAGATATAAGTGAAAGAAAAAATTGAAAAATTATAAATGACCAAAATGCATTATTAATGGAAAGTTACAAGTAGCAAAAACTTCAAAAATTGTATGTATATAAAAGATGTATTTGTTTGTGTTGTAATACCTTTGCAAATAATTTTCACATGCTACCATTTTTATGTTTATTAAATATATATGCATGTATCTATGTGCATAATTTGCACATGCTACTTTTCATTTTTGTTACATATCTATTTCCTTATAATTTAGACCATTGACTATATGTGACATTATATAAAGAAGATAGCTTGAGGAAATTTAATGACAATAAATAAAGAGGATCCAAATGCAAACTATATACAATTTGAAGAGTTCTTCTTGAGTCTTCACATCTACATTTTAACTCTTTAATGGCATTCTTAGCTCACCTAACAGTGGAGTATACAAATAAGCTCACACTTTTGAAGTAGTAACTATCTCTAAAATGAAGTATGGTTTCTAGGTTTGGTTTAGCCATTTGAATTTCTCTCAATGTCACTCTACTTCTCTTTAACTTCTCACTTGCTAAAGTCTATGCTCAACTCATGAGTTGTATGAACTTTTCTTCCCCTCTTTGATGGCTCTTTTTCTTTCTAAACACTACTAATATGAATGTAGGAAATGGAACTATCAGTGACTGTATGATCAAGTTAGTGTAATACCCTTTTGTGAACAAAACAGTTATTATTTGAGTAGCTTTATTTTGAGACTAAAACAATTGTTCATGAGAAAATTACTGAAGATAACTTTGGTATTAATAGAGTAAATATTGATTATAATACATCTAGTGATGGCTACAACAATGGTGTTTCAAAGTGTTATTGTTATTGTAATTTAAGTGTGAGAGGTATAGCTGTGTTGAATTTTTTAAAACAATCTAAATCTAAATTTGAAGTAAATGAACAAGACTTGCTGATTAAGAACAACTACTTGTGATTAAATGTAAATAGAGAGAGGGGAGGGGGGGGGGGGGGGGGGGGGGGGGGGGGGGGGGTGGGGGGTGGGGGGGGAGGAGTAGAATGTTCCTCAACTAGATTCTTGTAAAATGATATGAGTTTGTTATATTTGTTATGTACAACAGTTTATATACTCCATGTTTGCACACATGTGTGATATAACTAATGTGTGAAAAAATATATAAATATGTAATATCTACTCTAACAAATCCCTCCCCCCTACCTAAATTGAAGGGAATTTTACTAGTTTAGTCATGAATTTAGCTGGTTGAGAGGCATATGAAATATAGGAAATGTTAAGAATTCTGGAAGAATATGATCTCTAGTGAAATGTAAATCTATTTCAATATGCTTCATTTAACTATGATAACAAGGATTTTTCACAATGAGTTTCATTGATTGATTGTTTAAAATAATGTAACAAGAATTTTAATATGAACATCCAAATCTCACAAAACAAATGAAATCACAATAGCTCCTTTGTAGTGGATGCAATACTTTTATACTACAAGTTGCTTCTTTGTTTTCCATAAAATCAAAGAAGACCCAGTAAAAGCACAAAAAACTAGTCAAGGACTTTCAATCAATCATATAAGTGTCCCAACCTACATCTACATATCCACACAAGTGAAGAAAAGAGGTAGACAAATAGAGTAAACCATGATTGATAGTGCATTTAAGATATTAAGAAACGAAAGGTTGCAATTAAGTGAGGCTTTTGGGTTAAGAGAAAAATAGGTTAAGTTGTTGAATAGTATATGATATAAATCTAGTTTTGTTAATGTTAAATAAACAATCATCTAATAAATTATCACAAAAAGAGATGGATTAGGCAACAAATCACTAGAATAAGCATCAAGATGAGCATGAGAAGGAAAAAGTATAGTAGTTGGTTTTGCACTAGTAAGACTAACATCACATAAGATATCAAGAAAAATTTTCCTTTGATTGAGCATGAAACCTTTTGATGGATAACACACTTTATTAACTAAAAAAAAAAAATGAACATCTCTAAGATCTTTATAGTGAAAGCTTTATTAGTACTTTTTTTTTTCACTTGAAATTTTAGACATATCATTACCAATTATAGGAACATCATCTACATAGACCAATATAACAAGAAAACTAACTCGACTAGTCTTGTAAACAAAGAATAGTCATTCTTGGACTTTGTAAAACTAGTGAAACTAAATGCTTTCTAAACAACTTGTTCCATTATCTAGATGCCTATTTAAGGCCATATAAAGATTGCACCAGTTGACACACTTGCCTGAGTTGAGCTAATTAGTATCTTTGAGGAGGAGGCATGTAAATTTCTTGATCAATGTAGCCATTGAGAAATGTCATTATTAATATCAGGTTGATGTACACATCGATTTCTAATAGAAGCAAGTGCAAGAAGAATATAAAGTAGTTAACTTTGCCATCAAAGAAAAAGTATGTGTATAATCAATCCCTTCAATTTGATTATACCCCTTTTGCAACTAAATGTTGACCTTCAAATTTATATTTGATCTTATATACCCATTTATACCCAATTAACTTTCTTTCTTAGTGGTGAGTGATGTTAATTCCAAGTGTGGTTCAATTTTTAAGCAAATAATTCTTTATCTATGACTTTGACCCATTTAGGATCTTTGAAATGAATCAAGTAACCAATAACAAATCATATAGTTATTTCTTATCTGTTTTCTAGCATCAATTGCATTATCTTCAAATTTTACAACTTCCATCAACAAAACTTAAGTTTTCTTTTGCTCCTAGCACCACTTTAATCAAACGACTCTATCCATGGAAATTATTTCCATATAAAGTAAGATTTGTAATTAGTAAACCAGGATGACTTGATCCATAAAGGTTGAAAGGATCACTATACGTGTTAGTAGATCCGCACTTCATAAATTGAAACAAAATTTATGACTTAAAACAATCAAAATAGTAGAGTATACTAGTCCGATACCATGTAAAACAATCTAAATCTAATTTTGAAGTAAATGAACAAGACTTACTATCAGGAAGAGCTACTTGTGATGAAATGCAAACAAGGCTGGAGAGAGAGAGGAAGGAAGTATAATGTGCCCTAACTGGATGTTGGTAAAAATTATTGAGTTATTTATATTTTTATGTACAATAGCTTATATACGCTATGTTTGCACAACACATGTGATGCAATTATTTGTGTGAAAAAATAAATATATATGTAATATCTACTCTAACAAATTCTAGTGATGTATTGATAATATGAATTCAAGTATAAAATGGAAGATTATGGTGAAGTCCAAATTATGTGAATGCTAGAGTCATTCTTAGTGGTATTAGTAAGGGCTATATGGAGATAATAGTTTTTTGATTATTCTATATTATAATATATATATATAAATATATAATAAGATCAACACAGCTAAAAATTTATAGACATGTGGTTGAAAAAAATTTATTATTTACATACTAATTTGGGTTTGTTAACAAATTTTTGGCTTGAGAAATTAAAATATCTAGACATTATATATCATAGGAAATTTCACTTCATATATCAAAATTTTCACACTTTAATACTTTACATGTCATTTTGACAATTTATATACCAAAGGGGTGTTATCTGTCCCATAAATATTAATTTTTAATTAAAATCTTAATGAAAAGGAAAAAAAGAAAAATAACATTAAGCTCTCACTTTTCACACCTCCATGCAACACTCTTGTTGTGAGACCCTACACTTCTATATTTATAAATTATTTAAAATAGTATAATTACTATTATTAAATTTTTAAAATATTAGTTTTATATAAACTATTGGTACTTCTATATTTTCAAATGATAAAATGCAATGTCGCTTAGGAGGGGTTACAACTCTTAAAAAATATTTACAAATATGTGATTTTATAGTATACCATGTAAATGTTGCAACTCTTGATATTTTCTACCGAATGAAATATCTCTTAACTAATAATTTGATAATGAGGCTAAACATGTAGAGTCACATTTTTTCTTATTCTCTTGGTAGTAATGGAAGATAACAGAATTGCTCCAGAGTTTGATTTATTATTGTGATAACATATATATCTAGCAAAATTTTGTTTCCATCCATGTCTCTGGAAAATAATTGATTAAACCACTCTGTGAAGCCTCAAGGTATTCAAATCCGATCTGTAATGCTTCTGAGTGAACTCCAACAGCACAGGCCATGTGAAATCTGATACAACCTTGGGCAGAACGAGTTTACAAGTGCAGCAGGAGGAGTCACTAGTTTGTCAAACTTGGGACACAAAAAGAAGGCAATGGACTTCCTTGGATTTTGGCTATTCACAACCGCTCTATGCATGCAACTCTTGTATATATTGTTTGATTTGTGCCTGCAGCATTAGTGGAAATAACTTGGATATTGTTTGTTTTCTGTTTTTTTATGGCATAGAGCTGACAAATTCATTAGTTCATTATTTATATTTGCATATTGGCCAATGTTGCTGGACTAAAAACTATAAAATTTGTATAATATATTTGATGGTATAAGGAGATTAGTTCATTGTACAAATAAATATATATTTGAAATTTCAAAATAACTTTACATTGAAATTTAAAAATCGTAGTATTGAATTTTTTTCTAATTTATAATTTTAAATAATTAATTTTATTATTTTTATTAATTTTCTAATAATGAAAATATGTAATTTAAAAAATTGGCACAAATAAATTTTTGTTTTTTGGAGAGTTTTATTATCCAGTTCTTCTTTTTATATTGCCCAATTTTTATTGAATTGTCATTTATGGTTTAAACAAATTTTTAATGAAAAAAATACCAAAATTTAGATTCCAAAGCAAAGGACCTTCTTGTTTTAAAAAGGAAAAACATTTCAAGGGTTTTAAAATTGTAAATTTTTTTATAGATTTAGCAAATTTAAAACCCAAACTATTTTTTCAAAAACTTGGTTTTAATTTCCCCACATTGTTTTCCTATTTGGGGTTGGTGAGGTCATTCCCTTTTGGAAAATTTTAGGATATCAGGCTTAATAAGAGTTTAAAGGGATATTTATTTTTTATGCCTTAAAACATTTGGGCTTTTTCAATTTTATTATATTTTTTTTTTGGACATTTTTTTAAATTTGGGTGTTTGCTAAATATAAACCAAAAAAATGAAAATTTCAATTATTTATTAAATTTCTCTTACAAAAAAAGGAGGAAAAAAAAAAAAACTAAAAAAAAAAAAATAGATATATCCTTTTAACAATATGGGTTAAATTTAAAATTTCCCTTTTCTTATTTTAGTTTTGACAAAACCAATGAAATATTTTTTCCCAACCGAAAAGGGGGTAAAAAATTTTCACTGAACTTTTTTCCCCAATTTATCATTTTCCCCTATAATTTAAAAAAAATTTTTCCATTTGAAAAAAACAAATTTTCTCAAAATCTTTGTTCAAAATTGAAAGCAAATTTAAACTTTAACTAAATAACTTTGTAAAATAAAGATACTAAATAATAAGGAAATTTTTGATAGTCCTGTCTATTTTTTTTGGGAAACCCAAACTTTTTTTAAATTTTTACAAATTTGTTTTAAAATATTTGGGGTGAGGGGTTTAATGGTGATCAATAAAAAGAGAAATTTGTGTATGTAAATTTTAAAAAAAAGATTTAAAATTTTAACCCAATTTTATTAAAAGGGGGTGGAAAAAAACTATAAAGTTTTTTGGATAACTTGAATCAAAGTTTGTATTTTTCACGAATAATATAAAAAAAAAAAATACAAAGCAAAATGAATTAACACTTCATAAGAAAGGGCAAATCAAAGGAAAAAGATCACAGTTTTTCCACTAAAAAAAAACATTAAAAACTATAAAAAAAGTGAAAACTTCAAATGATTAAGAAGGTGATGGCCCTAAATTTTTCTCAATTAACTTCACACCCAAAAAGTCGCCAATTAACAAAAAAGGCACGGGAGGTGGTAATGTGGCCACTGGCCAACAACAAACACTTGAAGGGCCATCAACTTTGACCGGGCAAAGGTGGTTAAAGTGTTTGGTCACAATGCGCCCGGGGTTCCTAATTAAATCTGG
Source organism: Laguncularia racemosa (assembly GCA_037954665.1). Taxonomy (NCBI): domain Eukaryota; kingdom Viridiplantae; phylum Streptophyta; class Magnoliopsida; order Myrtales; family Combretaceae; genus Laguncularia; species Laguncularia racemosa. The sequence goes on from JBBMOL010000226.1 coordinate 1,026,941, forward strand.
TTCGGGGCCGCGGGTAGTAGTTTAACCTTGTGATGGAACATTATCTTCAAAAATCTTTGAAATGTCTCTGCCTCCCCAGGCTAACCCAAAAAATCTCCTGTTCTTTAAGCACGACGCTCATGGTCTCACAAACTCCTGAAATTCCCCCCCCTGAAATTTGGGGGAAAGAAGTCATGATTTCGATATTAAGGAAAATTTTTGCTCAAATTGGACACTTGGGGTTACGTATGGATATCCTGCGAAACTTTAAAACCCCCTTTTTATCTCAGTTTTATTTTGAAGATATTCATTTTACCTGAAAAAATTCCTAAAGCCCCTTTTTTCAATATTTTTAATGATGTACATTATATTGCGAAAAACTGTGAGGGGGGGGATAATTATGATCTAAAGGTTTTTAAAAAAATCTCTCTGTATCAAAATTAATCACTCAAGATGAATATTTGGGATAAGCAAATTAATCTATTTTACAAAAAAAAAATAAATTAAACTTATCATGTAAATCGAGAGTTTTTTTTTTCCCCCCCCCATTGCTTTTATTACCGATCCCATTGTCTTTTTTAAATTAAAACCCTCAACTACATTGGATGGGGATTTATCAGCGGAGTAACAAAAAGTAAATGTTTCTTTCCAAGGAACCCGCGAAAAAAAACCTTTCCAAGAAAGCTGCTAGCTACCATAAACTTAAAATTTTCTTTTGAGCCTTTTGTTTTTCCCCTTTGGGGAAGTCCAAAAAACCTACCACAGGCTCTGAAATTTTAGTTATTAAATTTTGGGATCAACACCATGATTTACCACTAAAAAAAGCCCGGGTTTTCGACACGCTTCTCGTGATCTCGAAGCTTTTTTTCAGCAGAACAAGTTCCCGATGAAAGGCATGCAAATCAATTTTCAAATTGTAGTTTTTGGAGCTTGAGACAAGGCTTTCTTCATTTGGGGAATATAAAATTGTTTTGGTACGTCGGATAGGTTTGAAGGGTTCGAAATTCGGAAGTGAATGTTGTTGTTCGCTGAAGGAGAGCGAACTGTGGATTGGACCACCATTTTTTGCAGTGAAGTTTGATAAACAAATTATTGAAGTTTCAAATTCTCTTTCCTAATACAAGTACCTCTTTCTCTCTTATATAAAATATATATTTATAAATATAATATTAAAAAAAACATATATCCCCAGGTTTAAGACTGATAAAATTATTAAGAAAAATTATAAATAAATTTAAAAAAAATATATGGTTAATATTGTTCTAAAGTAGAAAATATCATTAAAATTTTTAAAAAAAGTATAAAACCCAAATTTAATAATACGAAATTTTAAAATTTGGGTTTATGAAAATGATTAAAAAATATCATCGCTTTAAAGAAAATCATTTTCATGGAAAATTAAAAAAATTTTCCCCTATTAGAAAATTGTTTTAAAAAAAATCTAATTTTTTTAAAATACAAATCGTTTTCATGGAAAATAAAAAATTTTCTTTTTGACAAAAATTTTTTTTAAAAAAATTCTATCTATTTTTAGAAGTACAAATCTTTTATAGAAAATATAAAAAATTTTTCTCATGATAGAAAATTTTTTTTAAAAAATATCAAAATTTTTTTAAAAGTACAAATCATTCTCATGGAAAATATAAAAAAATTTCCTTTGATAAAAATTTTTTAAAAAATATCTATCTAATTTAGAAGAAAAAATTATTCTCATGAAAAATATAAAAAAATTTCCTCTATGATAAAATTTGTCAATATCTATTATATTTAGAAGCAAAAATCATTTTAGGGAAAATTAAAAAAATTTCCTTTATATAAAAAATTTGTTTTCCCAACAAGGAAAAACTTTTCCCTTTAATTTAACCCCAGAAAATTAATAAAAATAAGGAAATTTTTTTTTCTTTAAAAAATTTGTTTCCCCATAAAAAAGAAAGGGGCCTTTCCTTTTTTGGGGTTAAATTTTTGAAAAATGTGGAAAGGGAATGAAAATCTAGGAAAAAAAAAAAAAAAGAAAATACAATTTTCATCATGTTCGTATATATAGAGTGAAATAAAAAAAAAAATCACTAAAAACTTTTCCCCTTTTATTTATTTGTTGTTTTAAAAAAATGGAAATAAAAAAACAATTGATGACTAAATTCCTTTTATCCTTCCAACAAACCCCTCCTTTAGGTGTACTTCTATTTTTTGATTTCTTTTTATTTCCTTTTTTTTTCTTAAAAAATTTGGGTAAAAACTCACTAAAAGCTTGCCTTGTTATGGTCCTTCGATTTAAACCCATGGCGGGCTCAATGTTTGATTGTTTCCTACCCCTTTAACCATAAGTTTGGAAAATGATTTAAGCGTTTTTTTTTTTAAAAACCTTTTTCTGGAAAATTATTTAATTTATCATAAAAAAATTTTTAAATTATTAAAAAAATTAATTTAAATTTCTTTAGCAGTAGCTAATGAGAGGAAGGTTGAAAATTTTAATGGCTTTGATGGCAATTAAAACTATCGTGAAAGTTATCAAGGGAAATATGGAAATGATCACATTGCTAATTCTCTATTAAAATTTTAAGTGGTATTGGTTTATTTTTAAAATGGTTGAGCACCCCCATTGCCTTTATCTCACTTGTACGTTTTTACTTTTTAAAATATTTGCAACTTTCAAACTAATTATAAAAAAATTAAAAATTACCCAAAACTTTAATTGTAACAAACATAAAAAAGAAATTTTAAGTGTTTTAAATGAAAAAAGAGACCTTTTTTACTGCTTGCGAGGCTTTCAAAAACACCTTTTAAAGCTAAGTCAAATATCATGCTTAAAATGGGCACTTATCAATTTTCGTGTTTGTTAAAATCTTTGTAACCTTAAAAAAATGTTGACCTCCATATTAAATGGATTAGGTCTAAATCTCTTTCTCTTATAACATTAATAGTCACATTTAAAAATTTTTCTACAAAACAACCCCTTAAAAGGCTTATAAAATTATTTTAAAAAGTAATTAAACAAAATTAGCGATTAAAAAAAAATTTTTAAAAAAATTTTAGAAATTCAAAATTAAAAAAAATTTAAAAAATGGATGAAAAAAAAAAAAAACCAACTATAATAATAATTTTATTGAATATTATAATTTTATATTATTTTGAATATTTAATGAAAATGAAAAATTACGGGGTTATTTTTAAAATGTAGATTTTTTTTGCATTTTTCTTTTTTTAATTTTTTTTTTTTTTAATCAAAATTAAAATAATATGTAATTATAATAGTCAGAAATTAATTTTTTAGTTTGGGGATTTTTTTTTTTCATTTTTCTTCCATTTTTTCTTTTTATTTAATTTCTTAATTTTTTTTTTATATTAATCATGTTTATTAATGTTATATTTTTTTCTAATATAATATGGGAACCAATTATGGGTGCTATGTATAAAAGTTTTAACATGGGTTATTGTCACAAAATTTCGATTTGTTTTAAAAAGCATTTATAATGAAAACACTTAAATTTAAAGTTTTTAAAAGGGAAAAGACACTAAAAAAAACCTTTATTCCAATTTTCCCCAAAAATTTTAATGCACCCCTTATTTTTTAAAATAAAAAAAAGGGAACATTTTTTAAAGCTTCTTTTTTTTTTTAATTCTTT
>JBBMOL010000227.1:0-20130 GCA_037954665.1 Laguncularia racemosa
TAATACACAGGCACAAACTGCTTATACATCACCCCCTTCATCTCTTCCCAAGACTCAATAGGTGGTTCGCCATACCTTCTTCCATTCAACATCAGTTGATCCCACCACACTATGGCATAATCCGAAAATTCAATGGCAGCAAGCTTCACTTTCTTTCTCCACTATAATTGTGACAATCAAACACCATCTCTACCTTCTTCTCCCACTCTAAGTACGCCTCGGGATCATTCTTCCCTTGGAAAGGAGGAATCTTCATCTTTATACTACTCAATTGATTATCCTCTCTATTCCTATCTCCTCTATCTTCCCAATCCCTAGTTCCTCTATTCCTACCACTATAACCTTATAACTCCCGATAGAAGGTTCATCAAATTCATCATCAGACATTTCATCTCCACCCCATTGCACTCTCCTAGAACAACTCTCCCTCTTACGCCCTTGGAAGACGTTTTTAGATTGCTCTAGTTTTTGTTCCACCGTCTCATGAATTTGTTCCATGCCCTCCTGAAACATCCTCTTCGTCTCACCCCTCAACGCCTCAATCACTAACCTAGCATCAAACCTTCCCCTATCACCTTCAGGAGAATGTTCCTCGACATAGTTCCTGCAGAAAAGATTAGTACTAACACAATTATATATATAATTAAGCCTTACGATACACTCCCTTATGTGTTTCGCTTAAAGGATGATATCACACAGTCACTCGTGTATTCTCACAAGCAATGATGATATCAACTCACCAATTCCTCTTCTCAATTCTCTTGGAATTGACCAAACTACACCAATCCCTTCCGCAGAATTCAAAACAACTCTAGGGGCTCGAAATTTTCCTCTTTTTCTTTCCTTTTTTGTTGCCTTTGTTTGTTGCTCTTGATCACGTTCTTTTTTTTTTTTGTTCTTTTTTTTTTGTAACAAAAGTGAATAGAAGACACTACACTTTCAATAGAAAATTAACACTATGAACTTGATATGAACATTGATATGACGATGTTAGGGTTTTGATGTTACCTTCCTCAAACTGGACTAATGTTTTAACAAACCGAGGCTCTGATACCAAACTGATACGAACCATGCCCATGTGTGACAAAACCCAATACCAATACGTTCGGAATTGCTACCCAAGATGCCAAACAATCGAGTGGAAACCGCGACCCGTTGCCTATAAGTGAGGCAAGAGCCTTGGTATATTATGTGGATGCCACAATTGGGATGAAAGACCGATTGATAAGTCGGGATGAATGCCACGGAAGAAAATCCAATAAGTTCAAGGGAAGTTCTTTAAAGAACTAAGAGAGGAATTCTCTCAAAAGTGTTATTAAAACTTGTATGTTGTATATTTCTGTTCTCAACCTTAGAAGCTTTATAGTAGGGTTTACAATTCGTAATAATAAAAGCCTAAAATGACATAACATCATTAAGTTGCGGAAAAATAACAAAACAGGGAATTAAAGGCCGACGGCGTTGGAGCCGGTGTAGACGTTATACACAACCGTGCCTTTCTGGCCATGTATGTTTCTGTAGATATTCTTGACACCATACACGGCCATGCCTTTGAACCGTGTATACGGCCGTGTATGCTTTTGTGGAGCCTCCAGACTCACTACACGGCCGTGCCTTATAAAGACACCCCCCTTCAACCCGTTTCCGTTATGACTTGTACAAGAGTAAGGGCATTCTCATGGTTGCTCCAATCCTTTCCGGCTTCGTGGACATCCTTTATCAACCCGTTAAGTGCTTCCTTGAATCGTTTCGCTCGAGTTCTTGTGATCGGTCCTGGTGGCACTTCAAGAGGATCCACATTCCATCTTCTGGCTTGGCTCCCATCATGGCTCTCATCAGATTATTTATTTATTTATTTATTTTTCACCTGACCCGAACCTTTCCCATCTAACAAATGAAGCATCCCGAACTTAACTTGATCCCAACCTAATTGGTGAATAAATCATATTTTTTTTTCATACTTCAACTTATTTTCATATGTCATTTATTTAATTTATTATTAATTTACTTGTAATTGGAAAGAAGAGAGAAATCAAATATAAAATTAAAAATATAAAAATAAAAAATTAAGAAAATAAAAATTAATTATAAATTGTAATATTAATTTATTATTTAAAAAAAAATATCAAGTCGGGTTTTCCATTAGGTTTTTTCTAAATCCTATAATCCAACCCTAAACCCTATTAGGTTTTATTCCATGTCTTAAGACTTGACCTTAAACTCTGTAGGTTTAAACCTTATAAGGTTTTATTGGGTTAGTCGGGCTAGGTACCTTATTACAACCTGCCTTAGTTGCATTACTATGGTGTGTGGGGTAATTGATGGGAATTTACGCAGCGATTTTAATGGATAGGGAACTTGATTTAGATGATGATCCAAATCACTTGCATGCATACATATTTTTCTTTATCTAATAAAAGTTTGAATGATAATCTAGTAGGTACAACGATCATTCTTCACGGGATGCCACATGAACTTCATTGTTGGTCAAGTTAGGGACATCATCGGATTCACATCCAGTGGCCTACCATGATCAACATTGACTCGAAAAACCGGCTCTTTGAAGATTATTATCTTTTGTACTTGTAATTTATTTCTTTGAACCATTTATTTTGTAAGCTTTTGAGACATTTTATTTGGTTGTATTTTGTGTTTTAGGACCGGCCACCCTTTAGTGGCATAGTTGTAATTTTTTAGCCATTTTAACCCTAAAGGGAGCAAGTGTAAATACTTGCTTAAGTAGGGTTTAGAGGAGGAGAGAATATACACATTTTGCTGCCCAAATTTTTGTGAGAGTTAGGGTTCATCCCAATTTTCATAAGACTCTTATCAATTTCTTCAAGGAATTGTGGTGAGTAGCAACTAAAGGAATTGTGAGTCATATCATTTCCTTGGTTGATTTCCTTTTCATGCTAGTGTGTAATATCTAGTCTTGATTAGGATTGGTTCATTTAGTTCTTGATTTTCACATCAATTGTAGAGTTAATTTCCATCATTATATTGTTTACAATTTAGTGGAATTGTATCCTATATTGTCTTGTTAATTACCATTCTTCATTTGTGTGGAAGCTTATTGTATAAGGAGTTTACGCCAATTTTTAGTGTTGTTGGTGATTGGATTTGCATTTGATATTGTGTTGTGTGCTTAATCCAATTGAGCACTGATAAGTCGCAAAATACCCTTATCTAGAGTAATGAAATTGTGCTTTATTGTTGAATTTTTAGATGATTTGTTGAAGAAAAGGATGCTTAATGGAATGAATGTTAATTTCAGGATTTTCTAGAGTATTTTGGAGCTAAGGGAAGGAGTTTTGAAGAGTCGGATCAAGTTTGGAAGGAATTGGATACAATACATGTGAAGAAAAGAATTCTAGAAAGTACACAAGCGAGATACACGCCCACGTACTTTGCTTGTGTATACTGAAGTGGATGTCTGGAAAGTACACGAGTGAGATACACACCCATGTACTTTGCTTGTGTATACTGAAGTGGATGTCTGGAAAGTACACGATCAAAGTACACGCCCATGTACTTTGCTCGTGTATCTAAGTTTTGCTGCTGTTCAACGATGTTTCAAATACACGACCAATGTACACTCCCATGTACTTGCTTGTGTATATTCACATAAGGACACTTGGAAGCAAGCATGAGATACACGAATGAGATACACTACTCGTGTATCCGTTCGTGTATGTATCCAACCTAGGTACATGCATAAATAGACCGTTAGTTTGCACTAGAAAGAAAGTTACGAATTTTGTACTTGCTCTGACTCTCATAACAGCAGGGGAAAGAAGATTCCGTCAATTCAAAAGGAGATTGAAGACCCACGAAGAAGAAGATTCTATCTTTAAGGGCTGTGACTATGAATTTTATTTATTCTTCCAGTAATTATATTTCGTTTGTCCAATTTATGGAGGAGTAGACTCTAAATTTAGATTTTATTCGAACCTTCTCTGTCATGTGATGAAGATTCGGTTTTTAATGCGAAGTTGTTGACTTTCTTATGATTAATTGCATGCCCTTCAATTGTTTCTTAGATTCATAGATCCAGAATATGAATTTATGCATGATATCATATTAGTTAATTGAGAAATTGCTTTTATGATTAGATTTAATACAATTAATGAGATTTGATTGTTCTTCTAGAGATAGGAAACAAGAGTCTTCTGTTTACATCGATTATTTTGATGCAAATTCATGTGCTTTATGCAATTCTAGGTTGCTATTAACTAAGGAGAGATCCTATTTGATAAACCTAGGATTATATAGGTTAATATACTTGAGAAAGTAGTTAACTTGACTAGGGAATTCGACAGTATAAGAAGTCAACTACACCAATCTTCATAAATCTAATGAATTACATGATAGAGAAGGAGTAGAATAAGATCTAGGTTGCTTTTATTAATTGATAAATCTTCAGAATCATTGTTGTTAGCGAGTTATTAGTTTTAAGATTAGAGTAATTAAGTTTCAACCAACATATTTAAGCGTCGGTTAGATAATAGGAATGGAGTTAGTACTAGTAGTTGGTGTATCTCTATGGGACGACCCTGTACTTGACACTATATTACGTCCACGGTAGGTACACTTGCCTATTGCAACGTAGTTAGAATTAGGAACAGGCATTATAAATATTAAAACTACGATTGGCAACGATCAAGTTTTTGGCGCCGTTGCCGGGGATACGCCAATATTAAAAACACTTTTTACCTATTAATTTAACCAATTTCTTTCTTTCTTATCTTTTTTTTTCCTTTTCTTCCTGAGAATTTGGAGCTCATAATTAATTTGTATTACGGTTTACAGTGCATGACCAAAAGCCGCTCCAAGGAACTTGCTGTTTTTAATCCTGAGCCAGAGAAAATTATTCGTCGTTATCAGAAAAAGCAACACTCGACTGAGTCAACATCATTTGGTATTCAAGGAGAATCACTGAAGGAGAAATGGCTGATCAAGTCAATAATCGTGCTCAAGAGCTGAATCAAGGAAATGTTGTTGTGGATCCCTTGAATCATCAACTGGTTGGTAATCGAGATGGCCGAGTTAATGAGCCACCTAGAACCAATTCTGATTTCGCCAGGCCAAACTTGATAGGCGTTAGCTCTAGGATAGTTCGTCCTCGAGTGGAGGCAAATAATTTTGAACTTAAGCCTGCCGTGATTCAGATGGTGTAGCAATATACTCAATTTGATGGTTTACAGGATGAAGATCCAAATGTGCATATCCAACTCTTTCTGGAGATATGTGATACCTTCAAATTTAATGGAGTTAGTGATGATGCGATCCGCCTCAGGCTCTTCCCATTCTCTTTGAAGGGAAAGGCTAAGTAGTGGCTGAATTCTTTATCGAGAACTCCATTACTACATGGCAAGGTCTGATTAAGAAGTTTATGGACAAATTCTTCCCTCCTTCAAAGACCGCTAAACTTCGAGCTGAGATTCAATCTTATCATCAGTATGACATGGAGACGTTGTATGAAACCTGGGAGAGATTCAAGGACTCAATGCGGAAATGCCCACACCATGGGATCCTAGAGTGGCTTCAAGTTTAGATATTTTATAATGGGTTGAACTATCAAATGAGACAAATAGTAAATGCTGCAGCTGGTGGCACCTTGAACCATAAAACTCCTAAAGAAAGTTTGACTCTTTTTGAAGACATGGCCGCGAATAATTATGAATGGTCACATGGTAGGGGCAGAGAAAAGAAGGTGGCAGACATTCTTGAAGTGGATGTGGCTACTTCTATCATGTCCAAAGTTGAGGCTTTATCTAGAAAGATCGACGGATTGGCTGTCTCACAACATTAGTTGGCTATTGTGGAACCCTCAGGTGGTGAGGAAGGGCAAACAGAGCGAGTGGATTATTTGGGAAACCCAATTCGGCCCCAAAACAATCCATACAGCAATACTTATAACCCAGGATGGAGAAATCACCCAAATTTTTCTTGGACTAATAACAGCAATATTCAGAAGGGCAATCCGAATCCTCCACCAGGTTATCAGAGGCCAATGGTCTAGAGTTCCAAACCGCCACTTGAAGATCTCCTCACAAAATTCATTAAGGATTCAAAAGACAGACATAAGTCCTTAGATTTGATTATGAAAAATCAAGACTCGGCTCTGAGGAATCATGAGGCATCAATACACAATCTTGAAAATCAGGTCGGTTAGATAGCTAAGCTTCTGTCAGAGAGATCTCAAGGTTCACTACCAGGAAACACGGAAACCAACCCTAGAGAACATGTTAAAGCTGTCACATTACGAAGTGGTAAGGAACTACAACCAAGGTTCAAGAAGAAGAGAGTCAGGTGACTGAACCAGCAAAGGAACAAGTAGTTCTCAAAGAAGGGAGAAAGCATTCAGAAAAATCACCTAAAGAGAAATCATCACCTCCATTAATCCCAGAATACAAGCCCAATGTCCCTTATCCAGCACGACTCAAGAAGGACAGAACAGATGAGCACTATGGCAGATTTTTAGAGATATTCAAGCAATTGCATATCAACCTTCCACTAGTTGAGGCATTATCACAAATGCCACGATATGAAATTTTTTTGAAAGAATTACTATCGAGCAAAAGGAAGCTTGAAGAGTTCTCCATTGTAACTTTAGGAGGAGAATGCTCTGCGGTAATTCAGAACAAACTCCCAAAGAAGTTAAACGATCCTAGGAGCTTTACCATCCCTTGCCTGATAGGGAATTTATCTGAAGAACGGGCATTGGCTAATTTGGGAGCCAGTATTAATTTGATGCCATACAAGATGTTCTAGAAATTGGGTATTGGAGAGCCGAAACCGACCAAAATGAGTCTTCAGTTAGCCGATCGATCAGTCAAATTCCCGAGAGGAGTAGTCGAAGATGTATTAGTGAAGGTGCAGGACTTCATCTTCCTGGCAGATTTCGTCATCCTTGACATGAAGCAGATGTGGAGGTCCCTCTTATATTGGGGAGGCCATTTTTGGCTATTGCTAGAGCCATAATTGATGTTGGGGATGGGAAGTTAGTGTTGAGAATGGGAAATGAAGAGGTCATAGTGAAAATGCCTGACGTCCTTAGACAAAGCCTGCACCATGATGATACATGCTATGCAATCGACTGCCTTGACTTCGCAATTTCAGATTCATTGCAAGACCTATCGATTGGTGATGCATTAGAATTGTGTTTGATGAATGGGGAGAAAGAGCAACCTGAAAATATGGCGATTAGAGTCAGTTGTCAATCAGCTTAATAATAATCCTGAGTTGAGAGAAGAAAGAAGCTTTGAAGGTATGAATAGATCCACCATTCAGAGATCGAAACCTTTAATTGAGGAACCACCTGAGCTAGAATTGAAACAACTGCCATACTACCTTCAATATGCATTTTTGGAAGAAGATTCTAAACTTCCAGTCATAATTGCATCAAATCTGGATCAAGGTCAATAGGAAAGGTTATTGCATGTCCTGAGGCAACACAAGAAAGCAATTGCATGGAAAATTGCAGATATAAAGGGGATTAGCCCATCGTTTTATACACAAAAATTTTGATGGAAGATCGTGTCAAGCCAGTGGTGCAAACGTAACGCCGACTTAATCCAAATATGAGAGATGTTTTAAAAAAGGAAGTCATCAAATTGCTTGATGCAGGAATGATCTACCCGATTTCTAATAGCTTATGGGTGAGCCCCATTCAAGTAGTTCTGAAGAAAGGCGGTATGACAGTAGTACCGAATGAAAAAAATGAACTCATCCCGATGAGAACTATCACTGGATGGAGAGCTTGTATAGATTATCGCAAGCTAAATGACGCATCTCGAAAGGATCATTTTCCTCTTCCATTTGTGGACTAAATTCTTGAAAGGTTAGCTGGTCATGCATATTACTGTTTCCTCGATGGGATATCTAGATATTTTCAGATTCCTATCGCACCCGAAGACCAGGAAAAGACGACATTCACATGCCCTTTTGGGACCTTCGCTTATCGACACATGTCTTTCGAATTATGCAACGCTCCAGCCACCTTTTAGCGATGCATGATGGCTATTTTTGAGGATATGGTAAGAGACAAGATGGAAGTATACATGGATGATTTTTCAATTCTTGGGAATTCTTTTAATGAGTGTCTACACCATCTTGAGTTAATGTTGCAATGTTGTGAAGACACTAACCTGGTCCTAAATTGGGAGAAGTGCCATTTTATGGCAAAAGAAGGTATTGTCTTAGTTATAAAATCTCCAAGAAAGGTATTTTCAAGGTGAATGGTCAAAGGCTTAAGCATTACTTTGGGGACCAAACAGTTTTGGAAGAAAAGGAGGAGCTGAACCTCATTCTCATCTCCATTTGAGCTCCACCGATTCATTACGTCGAGCTAATGACATTAAACAACAGCGCTTCTTAGGAGGCAACCCATGTTACTTAGGTAAGTTTTTTTCTTTTTTTTTTTCTTTTTTATCATCCGTTGTTTTGGAGAAACTTGTGCAGGACAGCAAGCTACAGAGGGGCTAACCAAGTGTGGATTCTATGAAAGTCACCTTAATAGAGCTTCTTTTAAGCTCTAAGTGTGGGGAAATTCAGGATGGGAGACCTTTTCAAGGGAATGCAAGATGAAGTGATGACGGGTATGTACTTTGATCTGCACAACCGGGTACACTAGTCATGTATCCGGGTTTTTCACACATGCTAGAGGGTGTCTAAATTGACTTTGCAATACCAAAGGGGAATACGTCATGGCGTGCCCTCCCGTGCACTTCAAAATATGCTCATTGTGTACATATTAGAGATACACGAATAAGGTATACGCTCGTGTACCTGGTCGTGTATCTGACCCACAGAAGGCACAATTCGATACACGAACAAGGTACACGCTCGTGTACCTGGTCGTGTATCTGACCCAGAGAACACCCCCTCTATATACACGAACAAGGTACACACTCGTGTACCTGGTCGTGTATTTAACCCACAGAATGCTCTCTTAGATACACGAACAAGGTACACGCTCGTGTACCTGGTCGTGTATCTACCTACATAATGCTCTCCCATGATACACGAACAAGGTACACGTTCGTGTATCTAACCCACAGAAAGGATTCTAAAGTACACGACCAAAGTACATGACCGTGTACTTTGGTCGTGTATCTAATTTTTCTGCTCGTACTATAAAAGGACTCCTCACTTCACTCTGCCATTTACACGACCCATTCTCCATTCTTGTATTTGACCCACTCACTCCCACTTACTCCTCCATACCGTGGTTGTCCTTTCCACACTATAAACTTCTTCCGTTTCAAGGATTCAAGGTAAGTAAGTTCTCTCTTCTTCTTCTTCAATACTTATTGCAATACGGTTGCTACTCGGTTTTCTTTCACGACCACCATACATGCTTGCATCTATGATGATGGTATGATGAGTGATTTCGCATTTTGGAAGTCGATTGTTGATAGATCTGTAGACATTTTGAACTCATGTGAATGCATGTATGATTGATGTCTTGAGTGGCTGCCAAATAAGTGAATCGACAGTTAGGGTTTGAACATGAATATTTGGGATTTTGATTTTGTGGGTTTCTGGAACAATGTTGTTGTGTTTCTTTTCCGGTCTTCTTCTTAGAAACCAAGTTATGAGGCCATTTTTTTTTATGATCACTAAACTATGCACCCTAGCTTCTTAGAATCAAGATTCGAACTTTATCGTTTGATGATGCTTTGGGTGTGTTGTAGTTACATTGTTGGCCTTCAGGAAGGTAGGTTGATAATAGACTAAAGCCACAAGACCTGATTGTGAGCGTTCCTATGGTAATTTGTGCATGTATTAGATGGGCAGATACACAACTAGGTACACGATTGTGTACCTTGGTTGTGTATCTCAATGTGCTATCCTCCTCCTTGTTTCGGAAACCTAATGCAATCCTATCATTTTCTTTGTGTACTTAACAAACCTACCCTATTTTGAGACCATTGTGATTGATTCAGATGGTAAAAAGACTTGTGCAGTTAAACCAAAGTTTACTAAGAAGAAGAAGACCACCCCTACTAAGAGGAAGCAGGATGGTGCTAGTTCATCCTCATCGACATTCTGCTAGCTATGCAATTGGTCCATCACCTGTTGAATCCGGAAGTCTCAATTCCTTTTCTTTTTATTTTTTTTTCTTTTTATCTCTTTATTTCTCATTACGTTCTTGAATGATAAAGACATTGGGGACAATGTCTCAATCTAAGTGTGGGGAGGGATACTAAAGAAATTTGATTTTGATAAGGGTTGTGCTGAATTATATGAGTTATTAAAAAATTTCCCCTAATTTTTGTTTTTCTCTTTTTGCTTGATAATCAAATTTTGAAATCATGATTGCAAATTACAGAATATTTTAGCATTTAGTGAATGAATTGCTCTAAAAGAGTGGTGTGCATGTCACCTTTGTCTTCTTTGGAACATTGATACTTAGTCAAAGTTATGGGATAAAATCGTTGTGAAACTCAAAGATCTTGAGAGCCATTTAATCTTTCACGAAAGGGCAAATGAAATGATTCTCTTGGTGATCCTTCTTAGAAGATCTCTTTAAAGTAATAATTGAATGAAAGCATGTTATACTTGAAAAATAAAGGATTGGTTAGTATGGGTAGGCTTTGGTCCCTCAGAAGAGCGAAGTTTGACTCCACTACTAACTAGTCAAAATAATAAGTTAAGGTAATAGAGGTTCGATGGGGTTCCTTTAAAACCTGGTCACCTAAGGTCGTCTGGCCTGGGATCGGCCGACCGAGGAAATTACCGTAATAAAATGAAATACCATAAAGCCAAAAGTTGAGAGGGTCTTGTAACTCGAGTAATTAAGCCCATAGGAACGCCCTCAATTGAGGGGATAACGTTTGTTAACTTGGGTGATGAGCCTAGGATTATCGGCTAAAAACTCGTTACATGGGTTGCAAGATTCCAAAAAGAAAAAAAAAAGATGAAACCAGTGAACTATTACAAAGAATAAAATCTTTGAAGAGATCAACCAAAAAGGAGGAGGAATCCAGGGGAAACATAGATGCAATGTATTTTCATTATTGATTGCTTCACTAAGAGAGATAATTGAGAAGATATTAGATGATACGAACCACGCTAACCTGTGACGAAACCCAATACCAATACGTTCGAAAATTCGTTACCTACGATGCCCAAACACCTAAAGTGGAAACTGCGACCCGTTGTCTATAAGCGAGACAAGAACCTTGGTATAATGTGAAGACGCCACAATCGGGATGAAAGACCGATTGATAAGTCAGGATGAACGCTACGGAAATAAAATTCGATAAGTTTTAAGTTAGTTCTTGAAGAACCAAGAGAGGAGCCTCTCAAAGATGTTTAATGTTGTAAGATGTATGTTCTAAGTTGTTCTAAACCCTAGGAGCTTTTATACTAGGGTTACAATTCGTGAAAAACAAGTCCAAAACGATGTAGCTTAGATAAGTTGCGTAAAAACACGAAAACAGAACAAGCTGGCCGGCAGGGGATACACGGCCGTGTACACGACCGTGTACTTTGGCCATGTACTTTTCTGTGCACATTCTGGTCACATACACGATCGTGTACTTCTAGTCGTGTATCTTTCTGTGGATTTGCTTGTCTCCATACACGGCCGTGCCTTTTAGCCGTGTGTCTAGCCAGTGTATGATTTTGTGCAATCTTGGAATTCCTACACGGCTGTGCCTTGAAAGTACACGCCCTCTTCAACCCGTGTCCGGTGTGACTTGTATAAGAGCAAGGGTCTTCCCATGGTTGTTCCAATCCGTTCCAACTTCATGATTGCTCCAATCTTTTTGGCTTCATGGACATCCTTTATCAACCCGTTAAGTGCTTCCTTGAGTCGTTTCGCTCGACTTCTTGTGATTGGTCCAGGCGGCACTTCAAGAGGATCCACATTCCTTCTTCCGGCTTGACTCTCATCATGGATCTCATCATTCCCCTCCTCTGAAAAGGATTTGTCCTCAAATCGTCACCTACATCAAAAGGACTCAGATAAGTAACATTAAATGTGGCACTTACTTGATACTCACAGGCAAATCTATCTTGTATGCATTGTCGTTGATGCGCTCAAGAACTTGAAATGGTCCATCGCCTCTAGGAAGTAGTTTAGATCGACGCTGCACGGGAAACCGCTCTTTGCGCATGTGAACCCAAACCCAATCTCCAGGTTCAAAAACAGCTTGTCGAAGACCCTTGTTGGCTTGTTTCACATACTACTCTGTTCGTCGCTCAATGTTCAGCCTTGCCTTCTCGTGGATCTGTTTAACAAATTCGGCCTTCTTCGTGCCATCTAAATTAACATACTCAGAAATAGGCAAAGGTGATAAATCCAAAGGAGTTAGTGGATTAAAACCATACACAATTTCAAAAGGAGAAAATTTAGTAGCAGAATACACTGTACGGTTATAAGCAAATCCAACATACGGCAAACAATCCTCCCAACTCTTAATATTCTTTTTAATTACAGCCCTCAACAAAGTAGATAAAGTTCGATTCACTACCTCAGTTTGACCATCAGTCTGTGGATGACAAGTAGTAGAAAACAATAACTTAGTTCCTAACTTAGCCCACAAGGTCTTCCAAAAGTAGCTTAAGAAATTAGCATCCCTATCTGATACAATTGTTCTAGGCATACCATGCAATCACACAACTTCCCTAAAGAATAAATTAGCAATATTACAAGCATCATTCGTTTTGTGACAAGGAATGAAATGTGCCATTTTAGAGAATCTATCAACAACTACAAAAATAGAATCCCGACCATGTCTAGACCTAGGTAATCCTAACACAAAGTCCATAGAAATATCTACCCACGGCTCGTGAGGAATGAGAAGTGGGGTGTAAAGCCCTTGAGGTTGGACTCTAGATTTCGCTTGCCTACACGTGACACATCGCTCACAAATCCTCTCAACATCTCGTTTCATATGAGGACAATAGAAGTGTTCCTGCAATACCCCTAATGTTTTAGCTACGCCAAAGTGTCCCATTAACCCTCCTCCATGAGACTCCCTCACTAGTAATTCTCTTAAGGAACAAATTGGAATGCACAGTTTACTCTCCTTAAACAAGAATCTTTCATGTTTATAAAATTTTCCATGCCCACTCTTCTCACAATACACATACTCCTCACAAAAATCTCGATCAGTAGCATATAACTCCTTAATGTGCTCAAAACCAAGCAGTTTAGAACTAAGATTAGAGATAAGAGTATACCTTCTAGATAATGCATCAGCAACGACATTCTCTTTACCTTGCTTGTAGTGGATAACATATGGAAATGTTTCGATGAACTCCACCCAATGAGCATGCCTTTTATTCAGCTTGTGTTGCCCCTTCAAGTACTTCAAGGATTCATGATCAGTGTGGATCACGAACTCTTTCGGCCAAAGGTAATGTTGCCACGTCTCCAGGGCTCGAACCAATGCATATAGCTCCTGTTCGTAAGTAGGGTAATTCAAGGTTGCCCCACTTAGCTTCTTGCTAAAGAATGCAATCGGTCTTCTCTCCTGCATAAGCACTGCTCCAATACCTAATCCTGAGGCATCACACTCAATTTCAAACTTTTAGCAAAGTTAGGTAAAGCAAGTAATGGCGCCTGAGTCAGCTTATTTTTAAGCGTCTGAAAGGACTTCTTTTGTTGCTCTCCCCATTTAAACCCCACGTTCTTCTTAATTACCTTAGTAAGTGGTGCTGCAATGGTACTGAAATCCTTCACAAATCTCCTATAAAAGCTCGCTAGTCCATGGAAGCTCCGCACATTACTTACATTGGTTGGACTAGGCCATCCTTAGATCGCACGAACCTTTTCTTCATCAACCTGTATTCCCTATGCACTAACAACAAAACTAAGAAAGACAAGTTTGTCTATGCAAAAAGTGCACTTCTTGAGGTTAGCATATAATTGTTCCTTTCGAAAGCACTTCTAAAACATCCCTCAAGTGAGATATATGATCTTCCAAACTCTTGCTGTAAATGAGAATATCATCAAAATAGACAACCACAAATTTCCAATAAAAGTCCTCAAAACATGGTTCATAAGTCTCATAAAAGTACTAGGTGCATTAGTTAAACCGAAAGGCATTACTAACCACTCATAAATCCATATTTTGTCTTAAATGCAGTTTTCCATTCATCACCTTCTTTCATTCTAATTTGGTGATATCCACTTTTCAAATCAATTTTGGAAAAGACACTAGACCCATGTAACTCATTTAACATGTCATCTAAGCAAGGAATTGGATGACGATACTTTACCGTAATGTTGTTGATGGCGCGCAGTCAACACACATTCTCCATGTCCATCCTTCTTAGGCACAAAATCACAGGCACTGCACATGGACTCATGCTCTCTCTCACGTACCCCTTCTCCATTAGTTCATCGACCTGCCTTTGGAGTTCCTTTGTCTCCTCCAGATTGCTCCTATAAGCTGGTTTGTTTGGAATCGATGCTCCGGGTACAAGGTCAATCTGGTGCTCAATACCACGAATAGGTGGTAATCCCTTTGGAATCTCTTCAGGGAAGACATCTTCAAAGTCCTGTACAAGAGACATAACCACACTAGGCAAAGAGTTAGATAAGCCGTTAGTAGTCAAACATGTTTCGTTAAAAACCAGCAACAACATAGGTTGCTTCATCACTAACGCTCTCCTCACTACACTCGCTCTTGCCACACAACTCTCCTTTTGCAAGGCTGCCCTCTCCTTTTCACTCACCACCAAAGTTGATTCCCCTTCAACTTGGCCTCCACTACTCTTTCCAGCCTTCCTCTCCTTTTCCTTTTGATCTTGACTCTTATATTCCTTTTTCTTCTCATTGTCTTTTGCTCTCTCACTCTCACTCTACTTTTCACTCACCTTATGTTTTGTAAAAGACTGTTGTAGCTGTAACTGGTCCTCATACACTTGTTTGGGTGTTAATGGTTTAAGATTAAAGCTTTTCCCTTATTGAACAAGCTTATAATTGTTAGAAAAGCCATCATGAACAACCTTCCTATCAAATTGCCATGGCCTCCTCAACAATACATGACATGCTTGCATTGGCACTACATCACATAACACCTCATCCTCATACCTTCCAATGCGAAAACCAATCAAGGCTTGCTTACTCACCTTAGTCTCACCACTATCATTCAACTACCGCAATTTATATGGACTAGGGTGTCTAACAGTTTTGAGCCCCAGCCTCTCAACAATAAAATTACTCACTACATTGGTGCAACTCCCTCCATCAATGATCAAGCTGCAAATATGATCTCCTAGATAACATCTAGTATGAAATATATTCTCTCTTTGCACCTCCTCTTCTTCCTTCACCTGCACATTCAAAGCTCGCTTCACTACTGCCACTAGCCTTCCCATTGCAGGCTCCTCATCATCACTAGCATCCTCTAATGGAGGCATATCATCTTCTTCACTATCCCCCTCAGTCTCATACTCTCCATCATCACGCAAAATCATCACATGCCTATTTGGACATTGACTAGCAATATGGCCTCTACCTTGGCATTTAAAAAATCTAATGTCATGATTTCTAGAAGTAGAAGAATCAGAGTTACCTTGGTTACCAGGAGTAGAACCTGCTTGCCTCAGCTCCCCTTTTGGTTTGGTGGATAAAGGCTTTTCTTCTTTCTTCCATTAGTTGGTCTTCCAAGTGGATGAACCATTACCCTGTGGAAACCGTGCATTATTACTACCTTTCCTCTTGTGCTGGTTCTCAACCTTTATAGCCATGTGAACCATATCCTCCAATTCTACATAATGCTGCAATTCAACCACATTTTGGATTTCTCTATTCAACCCAGCAAGAAACCTAGCCATTGTAGCCTCTCTATCCTCCTTACATTCGCCCTAATCATAGTGACTTCCATCTCTTGAAATCTCATCTACACTTCGGCTTCCCTGCCTTAGGGTTTGCAACTTGTTGTGCAATTTACGATAGTAATACGAGGCACAAACCGCTTCTTCATCACTCTTTTCATCTCTTCCCAAGACTCAATAGGTGGCTCGCCACTCCTTCTCCTATTCAACATTAGTTGATCCCACCACATTATAGCATAATCCGAAAACTCAATGGCAGCAATTTTTACTTTCTTTCTCCCATTATAGTTGTGACAATCAAACACCATCTCCACCTTTTTCTCCTATTCTAAGTACGCCTCGGGATCATTCTTCCCTTGGAAAGGAGGAATCTTCATCTTTATGCTACTCAATTGATCATCCTCTCTATTCCTATCTCCTCTATCTTCCCAATCCCTAGTTCCTCTATTCCGACCACTATATCCTTTTATAACTCCGACAGAAGGCTCATCAAAGTCATCATCCGACATTTCATCTCCACCCCTCAGTACTCACCTAGAACGACTCTCCCTCTTACGCCCTTGGAATACGTTTGTGGATTGCTCTAGTCTTTGCTCTACAGTCTCATGAATTTGTTCCATTCCTTCTTGGAATATCCTCTTCATCTCACCCCTCAACGCCTCAATTACTAACCTAGCATCAAACCTTCCCCTCTCACCTTCAGGAGAATGTTATCTCGACATTGTCCCTGCAGAAAAGATTAGTACTAACACAAATATATATATAAGATTAAACCTCACGATACACTCCCTTACGTGTTTCGCTCAAATGATGATATCACACAGTCACTCGTGTATTCTCACAAACAATGATGATATCAACTCGCTAATTCCTCTTCTCAATTCTCTTGGAACTAACCCAAACTACACCAATTCCCTTCCGTAGAATTCAAAAACAAATCTAGGGTTCGTAAATTTTCCTCTATTTTTTTTTATCCGATTTTTTTTTTGTCTCTGTTTTTCTTTTGATCACTTTCTCTTGTCTTTCTTTTGTTTTCTCTTCTTTTTTTTTTTGTCATGATTTTTACTTTTTTTTTTTTAACAATCGACTAGTAGATACTACATTATCAAAAGACAATTAATATTATGAAATTGAATGCTAACAATGGATATGAACGATTGGAGTTAGGGTTTTGATATTACCTTCCTCAAACCGAACTGATGTTTTGACAAACCTAAGCTCTAATACCAAACTGATATGAACCACGCCAACCCGTGATGAAACCCAATACCAATAGTTCGGAAATTAGTTACCTACGATGCCCAAACACCTAAAGTGGAAACCGCGACCCGTTGTCTATAAGCGAGGCAAGTACCTTGGTATAATGTGAAGACGCCACAATCGGGATGAAAGACCGATTGATAAGTCGGGATGAATGCCACGAAAATAAAATCCGATAAGTTTAAGTTAGTTCTTGAAGAACCAAGAGAGGAGCCTCTCAAAGATGTTTAATGTTCTAAGATGTATGTTCTAAGTTGTTCTAAACCCTAGGAGCTTTTATACTAGGGTTACAATTCGTGAAAAACAAGTCCAAAACGACGTAGCTTAGATAAGTTGCGTAAAAACACGAAAACAGAACAAGTTGGCCAGCAGGGGATACACGGCCGTGTACACGACCGTGTACTTTGGCCGTGTACTTTTCTGTGCACATTCTGGTCACATACACGACCGTGTACTTCTGGTCGTGTGTCTTTTTGTGGATTTGCTTGTCTCCATATACGGCCGCGCCTTTTAGCGTGTGTCTAGCCGTGTATGATTCTGTGCAATCTTGGAATTCCTACACGGCCGTGCCTTGAAAGTACACGCCCTCTTCAACCAGTGTCCGGTGTGACTTGTATAAGAGCAAGGGTCTTCCCATGGTTGTTCTAATCCGTTCCAACTTCATGATTGCTCCAATCCTTTCCGGCTTCATGGACATCCTTTATCAACCCGTTAAGTGCTTCCTTGAGTCGTTTTGCTCGACTTCTTGTGATCGGTTTCAGGCGACACTTCAAGAGGATCCACATTCCTTCTTCCGGCTTGACTCTCATCATGGATCTCATCATTAGACTTTTTAATGGTGGTTGAAATGTACCACGTTTTCCTTTCTTTAAATTGATCTTGTGTCTAATTTTGATCATGAAAGCCATTGTTAAAATGACAAGGGTAAAGATTGGTCTACTCTGATTAATCCTAGAAATTTGACTAAAGTATCTTTGTTACAATACTTTCACGACAAGGTGAGAAGCACACTCATTAGATTGAGGGATTGCATTGAGCTTTAAAGATTAAAATTCATAAATGTTAATGTGTGAGTAGTATTATTTGGTAACGACAATCATGATTAATGTTTTATTTTGCTTGAGGACAAGCAAAGACTTAAGTGTGGGGAAGTTTGATAAGTCGCAAAATACCCTTATCTAGAGTAATGAAATTGTGCTTTATTGTTGAATTTTTAGATGATTTGTTGAAGAAAAGGATGCTTAATGGAATGAATGTTAATTTCAGGATTTTCTAGAGTATTTTGGAGCTAAGGGAAGGAGTTTTGAAGAGTCGGATCAAGTTTGGAAGGAATTGGATACAATACATTGAAGAAAAGAATTCTAGAAAGTACCCAAGCGAGATACACGCCCATGTACTTTGCTTGTGTATACTGAAGTGGAATGTCTGGAAAGTACACGAGTGAGATACACGCCCATGTACTTTGCTTGTGTATACTGAAGTGGATGTTTGGAAAGTACACGATCAAAGTACACGCCCATGTACTTTGCTCGTGTATCTAAGTTTTGCTGTTGTCAACGATGTTTCAAATACACGACCAATGTACACTCCCATGTACTTGCTTGTGTATATTCACATAAGGACACTTGGAAGCAAGCATGAGATACATGAACGAGATACACTACTCGTGTATCCGCTCGTGTATGTATCCAACCCGGGTACATGCATAAATAGACCGTTAGTTTGCCCTAGAAAGAAAGTTACGAATTTTGTACTTGCTCTGACTCTCATAATAGCAGGGGAAAGAAGATTCCGTCAATTTAAAAGGAGATTGAAGACCCACGAAGAAGAAGATTCTATCTTTAAGGGCTATGACTATGAATTTTATTTATTCTTCCAGTAATTGTATTTCGTTTGTCCAATTTATGGAGGAGTAGACTCAAAATCTAGATTTTATTCGAAACTTCTCTGTCATGTGATGTAGATTCGGTTTTTAATGCGAAGTTGTTGACTTTCTTATGATTAATTGCATGCCTTCAATTGTTTCTTAGATTCATAGATTGGAATATGAATTTATGCATGATATCATATTAGTTAATTGAGAAATTGCTTTTATGATTAGATTTAATGCAATTAATGAGATTTGATTGTTCTTCTAGAGATAGGAAACAAGAGTCTTCTATTTACATATTATTTTGATGCGAATTCATGTGCTTTATGCAATTCTAGGTTGCTATTAACTAAGGAGAGATCCTATTTGATAAACCTAGGATTATATAGGTTAATATACTTGAGAAAGTAGTTAACTTGACTAGGGAATTCGACAGTATAAGAAGTCAACTACGCCAATCTTCATAAATCTAATGAATTACATGATAGAGAGGAGTATAATAAGATCTAGGTTGCTTTTGTTAATTGATAAATCTTCAGAACCATGTTGTTAGCGAGTTATTAGTTTTAAGATTAGAGTAATTAAGTTTCAACCAACATATTTAAGCGTCGTTAGATAATAGGAACGGAGTTAGTATAGTAGTTGGTGTATCTCTGTGGGACGACCCTGTACTTGAACTATATTACGTCCACGGTAGGTACGCTTGCCTATTGCAACTGATGGACGATCTGACCGTTCTAACAAGTTTAACCCTCTACTCAATCCTAGCTTACGATCAGTTCTTAGGTCAAGTGTACCTATCGACTAGCAGTATAGCATAGGAGTATAGGTATCGATCCCACAAAGACTTATAAGTACTAGTACTAACATTTTCCTACTATTTAACTTCTCACTATTGATGATCTCAACTATCCTAATTATTGCTTAAATCTAAAAGAAACAAATAAAATGAACAAAGTAAATGTATTCAAACACTCCCTTAATTAATTCAATGATCTAAACATACCCTGCCCAAGATCCACCCCTAATTCTCATGCAACTTTTATTCAATTCCAAACTGTCCAATGATTAATACCCAATCTCTGATCTGCGGAGTTTCTTACACTACATTAGAGTCTTTCTCAAGATCAATAATCTCTAATCCTAATTAAGCCAATTAAGATCTCTCTTCAATTAACATAATCAAGATTGCACTAAAA
>JBBMOL010000227.1:20630-62553 GCA_037954665.1 Laguncularia racemosa
ACAAATCATCATCCGTCATTTCATCTCCACCCCTTGGTACTCTCCTAGAACGACTCTCCCTCTTACGCCCTTGGAATACGTTTGTGGATTGCTCTAGTCTTTGCTCCACCGTCTCATGAATTTGTTCCATTCCCTCCTGGAACATTCTCTTCATTTCTCCCCTCAACGCCTCAATTACTAACCTAGCATCAAACCTTCCCCTCTCACCTTCAGCAGAATGTTGTCTCGACATAGTTTCTGTAGAAAAGATTAGTACAACACAAATATATATATGATCAAACCTCACGATACACTCCCTTACGTGTTTCGCTCAAATAATGATATCACACAGTCACTCGTGTATTCTCACAAACAACGATGATATCACTTACTAATTTCCTCTTCTCAATTCTCTTGGAACTAACCCGAACTACACCAATTTCCTTCCGTAGAATTCAAAACCAACTCTAGGGTTCGTAAACTTTTCCTCTATTTTTCTATCCGATTTTTTTTTGGCTTTTGATCACGTTTCTCTTTTCTTTTCTTTTCCCTTCTTTTTTTTTTGTCGTGCTTTTTACTCTTCTTTTTTTTTTTTTTACGATCGACTAGTAAATACTACACTATCAAAAGACAATTAATATTGCAGAATTGAATGCTAACAATGGATATGAATGATTGGAGTTAGGGTTTTTGATATTACCTTCCTCAACCGAACTTGATGTTTTGACAAACCTAAGCTTTGATACCAAACTGATACGAACGCCGCCAACCCGTGACGAAACCCAATACCAATACGTTCGGAAAATTCATTGCCTAAGACGCCCAAACACCTAAAGTGGAAACCACGACCCGTTGTCTATAAGCGAGACAAGAACCTTGGTATAAAAATGAAGACGCCACAATCGGGATGAAAGACCGATTGATAAGTCGAGATGAACGCCACGGAAATCAATCCGATAAGTTCGAATTAGTTCTTGAAGAACCAAGAGAGGTGCCTCTCAAAAAGTGTTTAATGTTCAAAGATGTATATCCTTGTTGTTCTAAACCCTAGGAGCATTTATACTAGGGTTACAATTCGTGTAAAAACAAGTCCAAAACGACATAGTTTAGTTAAGTGACATAAAAACGCAAAACAGAACAAGCTGGCCGACACGGGATACACGGCCGAGTATATGCCCGTGTACTTTGGCTGTGTACTTTTCTGTGCAACTTCTGGCAACATACACGCCCGTGTACTTTGGCCGTGTATCTTTCTGTGCAACTTCTGGCAACATATACGCCCGTGTACTTTAGCCGTGTATTTGTCTATGGATTTGCTTGACTCCATACACGGCCGTGTCTTGAAAATACACGCCCTCTTCAACCCGTATCCAGTATAACTTGTACAAAAGCAAGGGTCTTCCAATGGTTGTTCCAATCCATTCCAACTTCATGATTGCTCCAATCCTTTCCGGCTTCATGGACAACCTTTATCAACTCGTTAAGTGCTTCCTTGAATAGTTTTGCTCGATTTCTTATGATTGGTCCAGGCGGCACTTCAAGAGGATCCACATTTCTTCTTCTGGCTTGGCTCTCATCCTAGATCTCATCAAGGTTTGTGAAGGATTTCAGTACCATTGCAGCACCACTTACTGAGGTAATTAAGAAGAACGTGGGGTTCAGATGGGGAGAGCAACAAGAGAAGGCCTTTCAGATGCTTAAAAATAAGCTGACTCAGGCGCCATTACTTGCTTTACCTAATTTCTCTAAAACATTTGAAATTGAGTGTGATGCTTCAGTATTAGGTATTGGAGTAGTGCTCACACAGGAAAGAAGACCAATTGCATTCTTTAGCGAGAAGCTAAGTGGGGCAACCTTGAACTACCTTACTTATGACAAGGAGTTATATGCATTGGTTCGAGCACTGGAGACTTGGCAACACTATCTTTGGCCAAAAGAGCTCGTGATCCACACTGACCATGAATCCTTGAAGTACTTGAAGGGACAACATAAGCTAAACAAAAGGCATGCTCGTTGGGTGGAGTTCATCGAAACATTTCCCTATGTCATCCACTACAAGCAAGGTAAAGAGAATGTCGTTGCTGATGCACTTTCTAAAAGGTATGCTCTTATCTCTACTCTTAGTTCTAAACTGCTTGGTTTTGAGTACATTAAGGAATTGTATGCTACTGATCGAGATTTTTGTGAGGAGTATGTGCATTGTGAGAAGAGTGGTCATGGTAAGTTTTATAAACATGAAGGATTCTTGTTTAGGGAGAGTAGACTATGCATTCCAATTTGTTCTTTAAGAGAATTACTAGTGAGAGAGTCTCATGGAGGAGGTTTAATGGGATATTTTGGAGTAGCTAAAACCTTAGGGCTATTGCAGGAACACTTCTATTGGCCTCACATGAAACGAGATGTTGAGAGGATTTATGAGCGATGTGTCACGTGTAAGCAAGCAAAATCTAGAGTCCAACCTCAAGGGCTTTATACCCCACTTCCCATTCCTCATGAGCCTTAGGTAGATATTTCCATGGATTTTGTGTTAGAATTACCCAACTCTAGACATGGTCGAGATTCTATTTTTGTAGTCATGGATAGATTCTCTAAAATGGCACATTTCATTCCTTGTCACAAAACAGATGATGTTTGCAATATTGCTAATTTGTTCTTTAGGGAAGTTGTGAGATTACATGGTATGCCTAGAACAATCGTATCGGATAGAGATGCTAAGTTCTTGAGCTACTTTTGGAAGACCTTATGGGCTAAGTTAGGAACTAAGTTATTGTTTTCTACTACTTGTCATCCATAGATTGATGGTCAAACTGAGGTAGTAAATCGAACTTTATCTACTTTGATAGGATTAAAAATCTGACAAGACCTATCATTAGGGCAAGAACTAAAGGAATTCAAATCTTGGCGTTGAGGGCCCATTTTGAGCAGATTGACCTCGGAATTATTTATATATTAACCTCTTTTCTATTATTCTTGTATTGTGTTTTCCAACAGGCACACTTATCATATTCTATAGGGCAATGGACAAACTCCCTCAGACTCAGCTTGTGGGTTATCCATGGACTGACCTGAACCGGCGATGAGTTGGGCCGATAGATCCTATAAAAGACCGGCATCTTGAAGACTATTTCTTTTATATAATTCTTCTTTTATGAACTATTTTGGTTGTATTTTGGTTTTGGGACACTTTTATTTCCTTGTAATTTTCATTTAGGGATAGCTACCTTAAAAGTGGCAAACTTGTAATTTTGAGCACTTTTTAACCCTAGGAGTAGCAAGTATAAATACTTGCTTAAGAGAGGGTTTGAGAGGCTTATTTTTTCAGATTATACACCTCTTTTCACGTGAGAATTAGGGTTCATACCTTGGTTCCAAACTCTTATCAATTTCAATCCCAAGAGTTGAAATTGTGGCGAGTGCAATATCTTGAAATTGTGAGTTATATCAATTTCATTTTGTTGTGATTTCTTTTCTTCTCTAGTGTATCATATCTAGGCTTGAATTGAGATATTTCTTGGTCAGATATCCTTGTTGTTATTCACGAATTCTTGTGATTATTTGAAGGAATTATCATATTGATTCGATTCATCTTTAAGGATTTCCTTGATAACGTGATTTTCACCATTGGAAAAGGATTCATATTTTACGGTTTTTCTTTGTCAAATTGAGGCTTCTTTTGCGTGGATTACATGAAATTAGAGTGTTGTTAGAATGCATTTTCATTGAAGTATTCTGATTATATCATTGGTTGTTTGAATTTCATCCTTTCATCATTAGGGTTCATTTGAAAAGTGCCATTTTTTTATCCGATTTTGCCTTGACTTGAGATAGTTATTCTTAAGTCTTTTGGATGTGCTTTTAAGTGTGTTTAGGCACATCATCTTTTTGGTATCAGAGCACATGTTGAGAGAAGGGAATTGGTTTCATTCAATTTCGTGGAAGTGATCATCAATTAGGGTTGATCAAGTGAAAACCGCAATTGTGTTGTTGTTGTTGTTTGAGATTGCAAAATTACTTTGGATTGGGATTTGATTTGCTGATTGTTGAAGTTGATTTGGGAAGGTTATTATATCACTTTGTGGACACTAATTTACGTGGAAGAGTAGAAGTACAAAGTGAAGTTTGCTTTAGCAATTTTTCTTGAACTTGTAAAACTTACCAATTCTTGCCGTGAAGTAGCTTGTGGCGTGAGGAGATGTGTTAGTTGTTGTTGTGACTTCCATTGTGTAATTGTGAATTAGAGGAGCACAATTTGCAGATTGCATTGAGTTTTAAGTTGTTTGAATTCAAACATATGCAATTAAGTTGTGGGAGTTAATGATTGCTATTTGAATTTGAATTCATTACTTACCAATTGAAGAAGGCTTGCAATTAGTGAATTGGTTTGAATTTCAAATTTGAGTTGCTGCCCATTTTGTTTTAAAGTTGCGGTTAGAACTTGTGGAAAGTGGAGTACGTCTTGTTAATATTTCCTTGGAAGTAGAGTGTATTTGTTGTTGTAGTCATTTGTTATCATTGTCGTGGAAGTGGAGTGCATTTTGTGTTGTTGCCGTGGAGTTATTAGTGAAGTGAGTGCACCGTGATTGAGGTGTGTGTGGTGGTGCAAATTTATGGAGTTTTGTTTAGTGTAAGGTGTTGCACATTGTGGTTATTTGAAGTGTAAAATCAAGGCAAGAAAAAGGAAAGTGAGTAATAGAATTTGAAATTCAAACAACTCATTAAATGTGTGAAAGTAATTGAACTAGTTACTTAAACACTTGTTGTTGAATTTAATTCTATCTACTTGAAAGCAGTTGAGTGTACTTCATTTATGGTTTGGCTATGTACTTAACCTTGGAAGTGTGAAGATAATTATTGTATTGTTGGATTTTAGTACAATCATGTCTAGTGAAATGTTTCATTATGCTAACATATTGCATCGGGACATGACTTATTTTCAAACCATTGATGAGGGACAAAGAGAAAACTTGTTCCATACTTCTTGTAGGGTACAAGGAAACTTGTGCGCAATTATTATTGATGGCGGTAGTTGTATTAATGTTGTAGCTACATCATTAGTATCGAAGTTGCACTTGAAACTATCCCACATCCTAAACCCTATACATTACATTGGTTGAATGATCAAGATGGTCTTTGTGTGACCCAAAGGGCTAGGGTACCCTTCAGTATAGGGGACAAGTACTATGATGAGCTTGAATGTGATATTCTTCCTCTTTGTGCATCCCATATATTACTTGGTAGACCATGGTTGTATGACAGGATGGTATTACATGATGGGTATAGAAATACTTATATGTTTAAAAAGGATGGTAAACGAATAGTATTGAACCCTATGTCACCATCAGAGGTCCAGGAGATGCAAAGACAGATAAAACAGCCATCACAGAATCTTGAGGATCATAGCCACATGATCAAACCATCAGAGGACCAAACTGTGCAGATGCAGACACCGATGTGCCAACCTTCAGAGGATCCTGATGATCATAATCAGACGAGCAGACCACCAGAGAGCCAAACTGTTCAGAAACAGTTATGTTCACCTTTAGAGGTTTTAGAGGGTAATGAGCAGTTGGGCCAACCATTAGAAGACCATGAGGATCAGCCACATACAGATGAGTTAGAAAAGGAGGAAACAGTTTCAGTGGAACAGGTTGATATAGGGGCAACTTTAGTGGATAATGGGTCATTATTTGTGTTGCAGAAGAGATATATCTTGGAAATGGAGGAGAGAAGACAATCACTACCTGTAATATTTCAGATATTGGGATTTTGCAGAGATATTTCTTCAGGTGACTTGCTAGGAGGAAACAAAGTCTCTACTACATTTGATCTACTAGATTTGAGGACAAATATTTTTGAGGCCCGAGGAGATGATAGGATTAAAAATCCGACAAGACCTATCATTAGGGCAAGAACTAAAGGAATTCAAATCTTGGCGTTGAGGGCCCATTTTGAGTAGATTGACCCCGGAATTATTTATATATTAACCTCTTTTCTATTATTCTTGTATTGTGTTTTCCAACAGGCACACTTATCATATTCTATAAGGCAATGGACAAACTCCCTCAGACTTAGCTTGTGGGTTATCCATGGACCGACCTGAACCGGTAATGAGCTGGGCCGATGGATCCTATAGAAGACCGGCATCTTGAAGACTATTTCTTTTATATAATTCTTCTTTTATGAACTATTTTGGTTGTATTTTGGTTTTGGGACACTTTTATTTCCTTGTAATTTTCATTTAGGGATAGCCACCTTAAAAGTGGCAAACTTATAATTTTGAGCACTTTTTAACCTTAAGAGTAGCAAGTATAAATACTTGCTTAAGAGAGGGTTTGAGAGGCTTATTTTTGCAGATTATACACCTCTTTTCACGTGAGAATTAGGGTTCATACCTTGGTTCCAAACTCTTATCAATTTCAATCCCAAGAGTTGAAATTGTGGCGAGTGCAATATCTTGAAATTGTGAGTTATATCAATTTCATTTTGTTGTGATTTCTTTTCTTCTCTAGTGTGTCATATATAGGGTTGAATTGAGATATTTCTTGGTCAGATATCCTTGTTGTTATTCATGAATTCTTGTGATTATTTGAAGGAATTATCATATTGATCCGATTCATCTTTAAGGATTTCCTTGATAACGTGATTTTCACCATTGGAAAAGGATTCATATTTTACGGTTTTTCTTTGTCAAATTGAGGCTTCTTTTGCGTGGACTACATGAAATTAGAGTGTTGTTAGAAGGCATTTTCATTGAAGTATTCTGATTATATCATTGGTTGTTTGAATTTCATCCTTTCATCATTAGGGTTCACTTGAAAAGTGCCATTTTTAGATCCGATTTTTCCTTGACTTGAGATAGTTATTCTTAAGTCTTTTGGATGTGCTTTTAAGTGTGTTTAGGCACATCATACTTTGTTGAGGGCTGTCATTAAAAAGAACATTAAAAGTTGGGAGGATTGTTTGCCGCATGTTGAATTTGCCTATAATCGCATAATGCATTCTGCTACTAAGTTTACTCCTTTTGAAATTGTGTATGGTTTTAATCCACTAACTCCTTTGGATTTATCACCTCTGCCTATTTCTGAGTATGTTAATCTAGATGGTAAGAAGAAAGCAGAATTTGTTAAACAAATCCATGAGAAGGCAAGGCTAAACATTGAGCGAAGAACAAAGCAGTATGTGAAACAAGCCAACAAGGGTCGTCAATAAGCTGTCTTTGAACCTGGAGACTGGGTTTGGGTTCACAGGCACAAAGAGCGGCTTCCTGTGCAGCGTCGATCTAAATTACTTCCTAGAGGCGATGGACCATTTCAAATTCTTGAGCGCATCAATGATAATGCATACAAGATAGATTTACCAGGTGAGTATCAAGTAAGTACTACATTTAATGTCACTGATTTGAGTCCTTTTGATGCAGGTGATGATTTGAGGACAAGTCCTTTTCAAGAGGAGGGGAATGATGGGAGCCAAGCCAGAAGATGGAATGTGGATCCTCTTGAAGTGCCACCTGGACCGATCACAAGAACTTGAGCAAAATGATTCAAGGAAGCACTTAACGGGTTGATAAAGGATGTCCACGAAGCCAGAAAGGATTGGAGCAATCATGAAGTTGGAAAGGATTGGAACAACCATGGGAATTCCCTTGCTCTTGTACAAGTCATAATGGATACGGGTTGAAGAGGGCGTGTCTTTACAAGGCATAGCTGTGTAGGAGTCTGGAGGTTACACAGAATCATACACGGTCGTATACACGGTTCAAAGGCACGGCCGTGTATGGTGTCAAGAATTTCCACAGAAAGATACACGACTAGAAGTACACGGTCGTGTATATATCCAACACTGGCTCCAAGGCCGTCGACCTTCATTCCAACGCCACTGGCCTTTAAGTCATTGTTTTGTTATTTTTACGCAACTTAATGATGTTATGTCGTTTTAGGCCTTTATTGTTACGAATTGTAAACCCTAATATAAAGCTCCTAGGGTTTAGAACATAGAATATACAACATACAAGTTTGAAAACACTTTGGAGAGAATTCCTCTCTTGGTTCTTTAAAGAACTACTCTAGAACTTATCGGATTTTCTTCCGTGGTGTTCATCCCGACTTATCAATAAGTCTTTCATCCTGATTGTGGCGTCTACATAATATACCAAGGTTCTTGTCTCACTTATAGGCAATGGGTCGCGGTTTCCACTCGATTGTTTAGCATCTTGGGTAGCAATTCCGAACGTATTGGTATTGGGTTTCGTCACACGTTGGCATGGTTCGTATCAATTAGAATGAGCATATACCTCTGATAGAGTTTACCTATACAATTACCAAGCAACCATCTGGATTGCACCATATGAAGCTCTTTATGGAAGAATGTGTAGATCCCCACTACATTGGGATGAAGTGGGAGAAAGATAAATAATGGGGCTATGTCGAGTCTAATTTTTGAATTCCCATTCCTAATCCGATCTAGACTAGACCCTATGCTCATCTAATGTAGATCCTCGACTTGAGTTAGGAATTTCGTTTGATTTTTGGAGTCGCCGTTATTTCCATCTTCTCGTTTTTATGAGAAGAGAGAAAAAGGGAAAACCAGAGTTTCTAAGTCCGGAGGCTAACCTGTTAAAACCTATACGGTTACCACCTAATCTCCTAAAATTGTTCATCTTTAGAAATGTGTTTCATTGTGTTTCTGTTAATTTTTGTTATGTCTTTGAATTTATTTCAGAAAAAGGATTTTTCATTTATTTTATAGGTTGACCTGAATGGGTGCCTACGTACCAGCTACTCAGGATCAAACAAGCCGTAGTTCGCTTTTCTGAAAATATTTAGTGTATTGGTGAATTTTAATTTTGAAATTTCTTTCGATTTAAGTTCTTACCATTTTTGGGATTTTGAAAAATGATTTTGTAGGGAAAACATCAATTTTGATTTATTTGATGAAAATGATTTCTCTAAGTGCTAAAACTTATTTATTTATTTATTTTTATGATTTTTTTTTGTGATTTCTGAGAATTTTTTGGGATTTTTGTGGTTTTTGGGAATTTTTGTTGATTTTTGTGATTTTTGAGAATTTTTGTGATTTTTGTGATTTTTTGGGAATTTTTGTTTATTATCTATCCTATTTGACATCTAAAATTTTATGATTTATTTTTCCTAATTTTTTATTATTTTTCTATATTTTATTATTTTATTATTTATCTATTTATTATTTTTTTATTATTTTTCTACATTATTAAATTCTAGAAAAATCTAATTTCTACATTTTCCTATCTATTAAAAATAACACATAAATAAATAAATAAATAACTAAATAACAAATAATAAATTAATTAATTAATTCAGAATAAATAAATAAATAAAATTAATTAAATAAAAATAAAAAAATCCAAAAAATCCGACTTACCTGGATCCGGGTCGGTGCGCGGGTCGGGTCAGTCGGGTCGAATCGGGTTGAATCAGATCGGTCGGACACGACGGCGGGGTTGGCTCGTTCACGGTGTTCCGACGGTCCTTTGCGGCGGGTGAAGTGTCGAATCCTAGCTTCTTGAGGGTGCTGAATCCGATGGTGGTGGCGGTTTACTCCCAAAACGTCTCCTTGCGGTGGCTCAACTCCGATCGGCGGTTACAACTTCGGGTTTCCTTCGATCTACACTCTTTTCTCTCTCTCTCGCAATTCTGATCTCTGTTCTTGCTTCCTCATCTCCTCCTCTATTTATAGGCGCTTGAAACCGAGCTGGATAAGCTCGGATTTCCTCCGATTGAAGCTGATCGGATTTTCGGTTGAAAAACCAACTCCGATTCGTGCCCATCCAACGATTTGTTGCGATTTGATTTCTTGCTTCCCCATCCAACGGCCGAAATACGAATTTTTTCTTCGCCGGCGATCTCGAGCTCGAGGTAGGAGACGATCACGCGCCCGGCGCGTGCGTTTCTTCCAGCCAATCAGATGCTGCCACGTGTCCTGGATAAGTCGAAAAATTGCAAAACGCGGAAACTGCTTCCTCCGCGATTCGAACGTCTGACCGAGCCCCCCCCCCCCCCGGCACGCGCCTAGCCATGGTCCGGACTAGCTGGGCTAGCCCACTTTCGCGATTTTATTTATTTCGCAAATTGCATATATGCAATGCAATTTTTCTATTTTTTTGTATTTTTTGAAATTTCAAAAATTTGTAAAAATTTTTTATTATTCATTATTGCTATTTCTGAAATCATTTTTCAAAATTGAAGTGTTTTCCTATTTATTTTTATTTTTTGAACATTTTTATTATTTTATGCTAAATTAGGGAAAAAATGGGAAAAATTAGGAAAAATTGAAAATTGATTATTATTGAAAATTATTGACTCCTAGGGCAAAAATGGGGTGTTTACAGCTGCCCCTCTTTGTGGTAAAGTTTGAAAAACTTAACTACAAAGACAAACAAAAGACGCCATTTTTGACCTCTTGAATTAGGTTTTAGTAGGAAAATGCCCCAAGAGCTGATAATCCTACGGTTGAAGATGTTCCTAACAATTCAAGGTAATGTTCCCTCTTCAAAAAGTGCTTTATGGGCTAACTAATTGGCGACAAGACACATCTCAAGCTTTGAGTAGGAATGTATGAGAAATGATGATAGGAAGCGTCTTATCAGACTTGCAACCTTGGAAAGAAAATTTACTTAGGAAGCGCCCTTATGAGCTGGCTACCTGTCGACAGAAGCGTCTTGTTAGACTAGCAACTGTTTAGGAAGGATGTTTTCGAAAAGTGCCCCAAGAGCTGACTAATCGGGAAAATCTAGGAAAGTGCCCATATTGGGCTGACTAACCTTAAAATAGATTTTAGGAAAGTGCCCATCTTGGGCTGACTAACCTGTGGTAGTGTCTCAAAAGGTGCCCTTATGAGCTGACCCTAAGAACGGATTTTTAGGAAAGTGCCCATATTGGGCTGACTAACCTTTGATAAAATTCTTACGAAAGTGCCCATCTTAGGCTGACTAACCTTAGATAGAACTGTCTCAAAAGGTGCCCTTATGAGCTGACCCTGAGAACAGGTTTTTTCGGGAAAGTGCCCATATTGGGCTGACTAACCCTTGGATTGATTTTTAGGAAAGTGCCCCAAGAGCTGACTAACCTAAAATAGAACTGTCTCAAAAGGTGCCCTTATGAGCTGACCCTGAGAACGGATTTTTAGGAAAGTGCCCATATTAGGCTGACTAACCTTTGATAAAATTCTTAGGAAAGTGCCCATCTTGGGCTGACTAACCTTAGATAGAACTGTCTCAAAAGGTGCCCTTATGAGCTGACCCTGAGAACAGGTTTTTTTTCTCGAGAAAGTGCCCATATTGGGCTGACTAACCCTTGAATTGACTTTTAGGAAAGTTCCCCAAGAGCTGACTAACCTAAAATAGAACTGTCTCAAAAGGTGCCCTTATGAGCTGACCATTGAGGACAGGTTTTTTCGGGAAAGTGCCCATATTGAGCTGACTAACCCTTGGATTGATTTTTAGGAAAGTGCCCCAAGAGCTGACTAACCTAAAATAAAACTGTCTCAAAAGGTGCCCTTATGAGCTGACCTTGAGAACAGGTTTTTTCGGGAAAGTACCCATATTGGGCTGACTAACCCTAGGATTGATTTTTAGGAAAGTGCCCCAAGAGCTGACTAACCTAAAATAGAACTGTCTCAAAAGGTGCCCTTATGAGCTGACCCTGAGAACAGGTTTTTTCGGGAAAGTGCCCATATTGGGCTGACTAACCCTATTAAAGGAAATTTTTAGACATGTGCTTCATTATGAGCTGACTCATCTGGTACTCTTGAACATGCTTCTTACTAAGCTAGATGATGTGATGCCTTTCATGATGTGATGATAGTTACCTATTCTAATATGCTTGCCAGTTTATCTCGGATAGCAACCAAACAACTGAACCTTCGTGTTGGTTTGCTCCTGCTTCTTTTCTTCTTATCTTAACACTGGATTGAAAATCTTGATGTGCCTCTTTTCTTTATGCACCAAGCTCTTTCGACAGTAATGTTATCCTAATAATGCGCTCAGTTTTAATGCTTAGGAGTAGACAAAATTATATCACAAATTACATTAAGATTCATTATCATTTTAGTGTTTATCTTTCATTGACAAAGTGGTGGGTAATGTGTTTAGGTGTATTTATTGTGATGAGAATTGATTGGGATTGTTGACCATTCAGGGATATTAGCTTTGCTTGTAGAAAAGTAAAAACTCGACTCAACAAACTTTGTATTGAATATTGGCTTTCATAAACATTGGCAAAATTTCAATTCCCTTGCCTAAGGATAGTACATCTTTACAGCATCTGTGTTGATGGGGTCTCTCAATTCTGGACCATCCATCTGAGTTAATATTAGAGCACCACCTGACAGAACCTTTTTCACCACATACGGGCCTTCATAATTTGGAGTGAATTTTCCTTTGGAGTCTTGGGCGTTCGGGAGAACTTTTCTTAGTACTAGATCGCCCTCTTTGAAGTACCGAGGTCTCATCTTCTTGTTGAATGCTCGGGTTATCCTTTGTTGGTAACACTGACCATGACATAGCGCGGTAAGTCTTCTTTCATCAATCAGATTCAGTTGATCAAGCCTTTTCTTTACCCAATCCGATTCTGTTAATTGAGTTTCTGACAAGATTCTGAATGATGGTATCTCAACTTCCACTGGTAGCACTGCTTCTGTACCATATACCAATGAGTAAGGGGTAGCTCCCGTAGATGTTCTTATTGAAGTCCTATAAGCCATGAGAGCAAATGGTAACATTTCGTGCCAATCTTTGTAAGTTGTTG
Organism: Laguncularia racemosa; assembly: GCA_037954665.1. NCBI lineage: Eukaryota > Viridiplantae > Streptophyta > Magnoliopsida > Myrtales > Combretaceae > Laguncularia > Laguncularia racemosa. The sequence continues at coordinate 33,389 of JBBMOL010000227.1, forward strand.
TCATTTTCTCGATGATCTTCTTGATATTTTTGTTAGCTGCTTCTACTGCCCCGTTCATTTGAGGTCGGTAGGAGGTTGAATTTCTGTGGTTTATGTGGAATTGTTGACATAAACCTGTCATCGATTTATTGTTGAGATTGGTACCATTGTCGGTGATGATCGACTCAGGAACTCCATATCGGGCTATTATGTCCCTTTTTAAGAAGCGGACTATTACCCCTTTTGTGACATTGGTATATGATGACGCTTCTACCCATTTGGTGAAGTAATCAATCGCTACCAGTATAAATCTGTGGCCATTGGATGCCGTTGGGGTGATTGGGCCGATTATGTCGATTCCCCACATGGAGAAAGGCCACGGCGCCGATAACAAATGTAGCTCGTTGGGTGGAGCATTGATCCGGTTTGCGTATACTTGGAACAAATGGCAGTGCTTAACATACTTTATGCAATCCGACTCCATGGTTAACCAGTAATACCCTAACCTCATGATTTTTCGGGCCAACATGTAGCCGTTCATGTGAGGTCCACATACCCCTTCATGTATTCCCTTCATGAGTTCGCATGCTTCATTTTTGTCCACACATCTCAATAGGGTGGTATCATATGATCTCTTGTAGAGTATAGACCCACTTAATAAGAAATGACTTGCCAACCTTCTGAGCGTTCTTTGGTCATTCTTGCTAGCCATTTTGGGGTATTTACCTTCTTGGAGGAAGGTCTTGATGTCGTGATACCAAGGCTTATCATCTTGTATCTTTTCAATTGTCAAACAATAAGCGGGCCAACTTTCGATGTCTATTTTCATCGGTTGAACTTCGGCTCCTCCTGTTATTTGAATCACAGACGCTAGTGTGGCTAGGGCATCTGCGAACTGATTCTGAATTCTCGGGATGTACGTGAAGGTGATTGCTTTAAATTCCTCAATCAGCTCTGTCAAGTGTTGATGGTACGGTACCAGTTTGGGGTCTTTAGTTTTGTATTCCCCTCTTGTTTGTAGTATGATGAGCGACGAGTCCCCGTACACCTCTAATTCACGGATTCCCATTTGGCAGGCCATCTTGAGGCCAAGAATACATGCTTCATATTCCGCGATATTATTGGTATAGGAAAATGTAAGTCTTGTCGCTGCAGGGAATTGAGTGCTGTTTGGGGATATCAATACTGCCCTAACCCCACAACCGAATACATTGGCAGCCCCGTCGAAGAACAATTTCCACCCACCATTTTGCTCTCTCCCAGAGTTTTCTACCGGCATATCTTCTACTGTTAATATGTTCTCGTCTGGAAATTGGACTTGTATTTCTTGGGTATCTGTCTCGACAGGGTGTTCGGCCAACTGATCGGCTAAGGCTTGCCCCTTTATCGAGTTTTGATTTACATACGTGATGTCAAACTCGGATAGAAGCATCTACCATTTAGAGATTCTACCCATCAATGCTGGCTTCTCTGCCAAGTATTTCAAGGGATCATGTCTTGTCAACAGCTCAATATGATAGTAAAGGGTGTATTGCCTTAGTCGATGCATGACCCAAATTAACGCACAACACGTCTTCTCTACCTCTGAGTACCTTTGTTCCCCATCTGTGAACTTCTTGCTCAAATAATATATGGGACGTTCTCTTCCCTCTTCATCTTTCTGCCCCAACACACATCCCATGGATTCGGGAAGTATGGTGAGGTATAAGAATAAGGGTTTTCCTTGTTTCGAGACTATCAAGACCGAGGGTTTTATAAGATAGTCTTTGATTGTCCTGAACGCTTCTTCACATTCGTCATCCCATTCTATTGCGGCGTTCTTCTTCAACAGACAGAATAGCGGCCGGCATTTGTCGGTGAGTTGTGAGATAAACCGAGCTATATAATTTAGTCTCCCCAGCAAGCTTCTTACTTCTTTAGCGGAGCGTGGGGAAGGTAACTCTAATATGGACTTTACCTTGTCAGGGTCAATCTTAATGCCCTCCTGGCTGATGACGAACCCTAACAATTTCCCCGTTGTAACCCCGAAAGTACATTTTTCCGGGTTTAACTTAAGCTGAAATTTCCTCAGTCGTTTAAACAATTTCCTCAGGATATCTATATGACTTTCTCCTTCTTTGGATTTAGCTATCATGTCGTCGACGTATACCTCAACCTCACGGTGGATCATGTCGTGAAGTATGGCGACCATGGCTCTCTGATACGTTGACCCGGCGTTTTTCAGACCGAAGGGCATGACTTTGTAACAGAAGGTTCCTCATGTCGTGATGAAGGTTGTTTTGGTCTTGTCTTCCTCGGCCATTTTTATTTGATTGTATCCTGAGAAACCGTCCATGAATGAGAAGAGATGGTTTCCCATGGTGTTATCCACTAGAACATCAATATGAGGTAGGGGGAAGTTATCCTTTGGCGTGGCTTGGTTTAAGTCCCGAAAGTCCACGCATACGCGCACTTTTCCGTTCTTTTTTATAACGGGGACTACATTTGCCACCCATTCTGGGTAGTCGGATACTTCGATGAACCCTACTTCCAGTAGTTTCTTGACTTCTTCTTTGATTTTTAGCAAGATGTCGGGCCTAAATCTTCCCAGTTTTTGTTTTTAGGTTTGACATCTTCCCTTGTGGGAAGCCTGTGAACTACTATCGACTGGTCTAGCCCTGGCATGTCACCATATGACCAGGAAAACACATCTGCATATTCGATTAATAGCTCGGTTGTCTCACATTTTTGCTCGGCACTCAAACTGGTCCCGATTTTGAGATTCTTAGGGTTTTCCATGCTTCCTAGATTTACTGTCTCCACAGGCTCGTCGATCGAGATTCCGCTTTGTTCATGTTTTAGCCAACTTTCTTGTATTATTTCGTGGTCTAAGATATCGTCTTCAACAACTGACCCAGCAGCGTTGGAAACGATATCAGCGTTTTTACGTTCTACTTGCGCGAAATATCCCTGATGTTCGATGGTGGGAGATCTGAGTGACATAAAAAATGAAATCATATATAAAAAAAAGAAACAAACTGTAATGGAATTCGATAAATAGTCTCAATAAAATTTGTTCAATGATTTTTTTTTTCTACTCTTGAGCTAACCTAGCGCTATTGATAGGACAACAAAACCAGTTGTTCAGAGCTGGATGTTGGTTGGACATGCGGGAGATTGATTCCCCTTTGTTGTTGTCTTCTTTGTTTATTCGAAGCTCTTGAATGGTATTTGCCCTTCGGAAAGATTGTTGGAGAGGTGGGATGCACATCTGGGTGTCAATCAGCTTCCCCTTCATTTTAAACACTCCTTACTTGTGCTTCTTCTGCGGTCGTAGGAACATACCCCAGTCCGAAGGTCCCGTGCTGCCCCTCTTTAAACTGATGGCCCTCCTTGCTGGTCATCATATTCACTTCGTTGAAAATCTGCAACCCTAGGTCTTTTGAACCTTCATCCCCGATGTAAGGTATGGCAGTCTCTTTGTATATGGCGTAATCCTACTCGCCCAATACTATAACTATCTGCCCATTTGTGATGAATTTGACCTTTTGGTGGAGACTAGAGGGAATGGCACCAGCAGCATGTATCCAAGGTCGTCCCAGGAGCAGGTTAAAAGACCTTGGGATGTCGAGGACCTGGAAGGAGATGTGGAATACTTGTGGACCGATTTCCACTGGTAGGTTCACTTCCCCCACAATGTCTCTCTTCGACCCGTCGAAGGCTCTGACCACTGTGGAGCTAGGTTTTATGTTGCTTGGATCGACCCCCAATAAGTCGAGTGTTGCCAATGGGCAGACGTTGAGGGATGATCCGTTGTCGATAAGTACTCGGGAGACGATGGTGTCATTGCACCGGACCACTATGAATAGTGGCTTAGTATGTTGGTCTCCCTCTTCTCCTAGCTCTTCTAGAGAGAAAGATATTTGATCCATGGTAAAGATAAAGTTTGCCACGTGACCCATCTTGTCTGTAGCAATACCCTCCGGGACTTGAATCTGTTTTAGCACTTTAAAGAGTGCTTTCCTGTAGGGCTCAGATGTGGTAAGAAGGCCCATGAGAGATATCTGCGCCGGAACTTTATTCAATTGTTCCATGATCTTGTATTCGCTGGCCTTTACCATCTTCGTAAATGCAGCAAGACCCTCTTCCTCTTCCTCTATTTTCTCCGTATTGAGTTCTTCGATCGGGCTCTTATACTTCGGATCGTATAATCTCCCAGAGCGGGTGATACCTCCCACAATAGGAGGTTTCTCTTGTTCGAGGGCCCGATAGTCGAATGGTGCAGCCTTGTAATTCTCTGCTGGTACGGGAACATTGAATACATACCTTTTCCTCGGGATTTTCACCTCGACTGATTGTTCCTCATAGCATCGTATAACCCGGGGCTTCTGAGAATTGATCATGTTGATGGTCTTTCCCTCTTCCTTTGCTAGATTGTCTTGCTTCTCAAATTCCGGCCCCCACCCACTAGGCAGCCCTTGCTCAGTCGGGGTGTAAGAATAGTTTACCAGGTATTGAAACTTCCTGTGTGATTGTCCCAAAGTGCCAACCGTGGGGTCCTCGGATAACCATCTTCCTTTAATGTGTGCCTTTGGAGTCTCTCCCGAAGCGGGTTGCTCAGCCGGATTCTGTTTAAGGGCTTCTTTGGGAGCTGACTCTTCTGACGTGATCATGTTGATGGTAGGCCTGTGATTGGGCAACGGGTTGGTGTTGACATTGGGTGTTGGGGGTGTTCACAAAATCCAATTGTATGATCCCTGCGTCAATCAAGTCTTGGATTTTGTGCTGAAGCCTCCAGCACCTATCTGTGGAGTGCCCCTCTTGACCCATGTGATAGTCACACTTGAGGTTAGAGTCAAAGTTCTTGGGCCTGTATCGGTCGTTGGGGAGTTCGAAACTAATCAAGTTGTCTGCCCTCAACCGGGCGAAGACCTGACTGAGCGGTATGGGGATTGGAGTGAACTGCCTTGGGGGCTTGGCGACCTGTGTATGACCCGTCGTAGGTTGCTGGGCTGGGGTATTCGTGGTTTGGAAAGTTACCCGAGTCCCAGGTTTTTCTGCCTTACTAGAATGCACTGTACTGACTGTGGGCTCTTTAACTCTGTTTCCTCCTAAGGGCCTTTGGGTTGGTGTGACCCTAGGAGGTTCCATTGATTGGAGCCTGCTAGTGGTGATGGCATTCTCGATCCTGCAACCTGCAGCCACTACTTCTGCAAAACTAGAAGAGGTCTGGCCTACCAAATGTGAAAAGTAAGTTTTGTCCAAGGTATTGACAAATATAGATATCAATTCCTTTTCAGATATCGGAGTGGCTACCCTGGCGGCTTGGGCCCTCTAGCGCTGAGCATATTCCTTGAACGGCTTAGTGAGTTTTTTTCGGAGACTCCCCAGATCGATTACAGATGGGGCAACTTCGATGTTAAACTTGTATTGATCATAAAAGGCTCGGGCTAGCTTTTCCCAGGTGTTGACAATGTTGAAGTCGAGGTGGGCATACCAGACCAATGCGGGGCCTGTGAGGCTGTCCTGGAAGGTCTGGAGCATGAGTTGATCGTATTGAGCATACTTGCTCATTTTCCGGGCATATAGCCTGGTATGCATCTTGGGGCAGCCGGTCCCATCATATTTTTCAAAATCTGGGGTCTTGAACTTGTCAGGGTATGCCTCTTCCCTGTATGCTAGCAGGTTAGTGATTCCGGCCTGTTCAAAACCATCAGGGCCTTCAATAGTTTTCATCTTGTCATTGAGCCGCTGGAAGAGTCACTTCTCCATCTCCTTTTGTCTCTCTTCCATTTCCTTTTTCAGATCATCAGAGGTCGGCCCCTGGCTGACCTTCGGCTCATACTCGAAGGTTGGGTTAAGGTGGGAATTGATTTCTTCGTATTACGGAGGCTGTCCCTCCACTGCTTTTCCCTTCCTGGCCCCTGAATACTCTTCTTGCGCTGGCTGGGTGTTGCGCAGGCGGCCGATGCTTTCAGTCAAGAGGTGAACCTGGGCAGCCAGCTGTTGGACCGTTTGCTCTAGGGATATGATCCTAGAGTCTGAGGCAGCTTCAGCGTTGGTATTGTGGCGGTTGTCACTGCTGTTGGCCATTTTTGCTCTTGAGCGCGTAAGGACTGGGCTTCTGGGTGGGTTCGGTTGCTTGGAAGCTATTTTTATACCTGGCGCGCATTTTTTCTTTTTTAGTATGATGGATGCAAGAATGATATGCATGTATCACGCGGATGCTAAAAGATAAAAGGGTTGACAACTGATTGACAATGTATTATTAAAACTTCACTTTTATTAATAATTCTGGAGTTCAATAAAAATGAAAGATTACAAATAATGCTCTATTTCCTAGCTCTTTTGGTCTTCTGTAGTGGAGGCTCAGGCTTCCCACTGATGATGGCTTCTAGTTCCTTGACCCTAGCTTGGCACTTCTCTAATTGTGCTTCCAGGGCCTTGTTTCTTTGGTCAGATTCCTTGAAGCGTCCCTTCCAGATGTTTTTCTTATAGTCTGCAGCTTCGAAGTATACTTCCATCCGGGCCTTGACCTGCTCCGGGTAGATCTCTGTCTCTGGATTGATCTTATCTGGTCTTGGCTAGGTGATGTCTGGAACCCGGTATGCTCTTTCCCCTGTCTGGTATAGCTGACGGATTACAAACTCTCTGGTGGCTCGGTGTTTTCCCACTTCGCCATCTAGCTCGTCGAGGTCCACATTCGGGCTTTCAATTCTGGCTTCCCAAAGTGCTTTGACTTCTGCCAGCTTAGCAAATTTCTCGGCTACCAACAGGTTCGGATCTTGGTACTCAAAGGTGACTGCTTCGAGTGAAGGCCGATAAACTATGTCTTGGATGGTATCGAATTGGCGGACTACAGAGTTGGGGTGATATCTGATACATCTGTTGATCCCGATTAATGGCACTGCTTGGAAATTACTGCAGGTTAAGATGATTTTATTGCAGCAACTCCACCTGGCTATCCATAGAATATCTTCGGCGCTAAGGCTTCTAAGCAGATCTACCCAACTGTGGCTGGTAATGTCGTCGGGTAACTTCACCTTTTCTATACAGGAATCCACTAGATCCACCTGTTGGGCTAGGGTTTTCCTGACCATGTTCAGCCTGAAGCACTTGAGGTGGCTTACGAACCATATTAGCAGAAGGTTGATGCTGGAGCGGAGGATCCCATGGCCCTTCTTCTTAAGGAAATTCAAATTCCAAATCTGTTCAGCCAGTAGAGCCGGGATGTAAGATCTTCCCTTCAGGAATTGGGTTACCAGCTCTGCAACCCGGTAGTGAATATAGAAGGTCCCGGTGGGGAACAGTATGGTGGCGAAGGCTGTCAAGATGAAAGCGTTCACCCTTCTCTGTCTGTAAGTCTTAGGGTCTCCACACAGGATGTCCTTTCTGTCCCCATTGTCTTCTCAGGCAATAAACCAGGCTTCTAAGTCATCCATTCGTATGCAATACCCATTACAGTCTGCCAGGGCTTTGTTGACCGATGTTTTGCGGATGCCTAGCAGTCTACTGAAGGTGCCGGCTAGCCCGGCCTCGAGGTCTGGCGTGTAAATCTGATCAGTCAGTGCTAGAGCCTGTAGCAACTGGGTGTACTCCTCCAGGGTAGGGGTGATCTCATGCGGCCCGATAAAGAAAGCTGCGGGCTCGATCTCCCATAACTAAAGCATGGCCCGGACTATAGGTAAATTCGCCTCTGACTTAGTTAGTGAGAGGATGGGGCCGATCTTCTGCTGGATGAAGGCCTGTTCCTCTGGGTTGTACAAGGTAAACCAGTGGTCCAGTACCAATTTTGGGTCCAAAGGTTTGTACACCCGAATCTCTTTGCGGAGGAGGCGGTCGACTGCATTGCTAGCCATCTATTACAATAGGAAACAGCTTAGTTACAAACAAAACTATGAAAATGTTACAGGGAAATAGTCTTGAACTCCAAGGAAAAAATAACAAACCATTACATTGTCATCCAATTGTCAACCCCTCGTACAATGTTATGTATGCAAGTAGGTTGGTTCTAACTGGTTCCCGAGCTCTATGGCCTCCCGCATTCTCGGAGAAATGGATCTCAAGCCATATCGAAGCATAGGGTGGGGTAGCCTAATCAGTCCCGAACGGTGAATCAACTCACTTCGCCCGAAACCTACACAATGGCTCCTCGTCTCAGGTTTCTAGGATGGTCCGGGTTCGACCACATCTACTCACACAAACATATGTATGCATGCAAAACCCCCACGGTAAAGAAACTAAAATCTAACTAAATCCTGCAAAGTTAGTAACAAAGTAATGATTGAAACACATTTTTCTTAAAGAGAACAGCTTGGAGAGATTCAGGTAGCTAGCCTGCTGGTATGGGTCCCCAGCGGAGTCGCCATCCTATCGAGTCTAATTTTTGAATTCCCATTCCTAATCTGATCTAGAATAGACCCTATGCTCATCTAATGTAGATCATCGACTTGAGTTAGGAATTTCGTTTGATTTTTGGAGTCGCCACCCAACTGTTGTTGGGAAAATGTGAATTAAGACTAAAGGAGCGGATTAGTCTTAATTTGGACTAGTAGTCGTCGTTATTTCCTTCTTCTCGTTTTTATGAGAAGAGAGAAAAAGGGAAAACCAGAGTTTCTAAGTCCAGAGGCTAACCTATTAAAACCTATACGGTTACCACCTAATCTCCTAAAATTGTTCATCTTTAGAAATGTGTTTCATTGTGTTTCTGTTAATTTTTGTTATGTCTTTGAATTTATTTCAGAAAAAGGATTTTTCATTTATTTTATGGGTTGACCCAAATGGGTGCCTACGTACCTGCTACTCAAGATCAGACAAGTCGTAGTTCGCTTTCCTGAAAATCTTTAGTGTATTGGTGAATTTTAATTTTGAAATTTCTTTCGATTTATGTTCTTACCATTTTTTGGATTTTTCCTAAAAAACTCTAAGCCCAAGCTTGATTTCATTTTTGAAAAATGATTTTGTAGGGAAAACATCAATTTTGATTTATTTGATGAAAATGATTTCTCTAAGTGCTAAAACTTATTTATTTATTTATTTTTATGATTTTTTTTTGTGATTTCTGAGAATTTTTTGGGATTTTTGTGGTTTTTGGGAATTTTTGTTGATTTTCGTGATTTTTGAGAATTTTTGTGATTTTTGTGATTTTTTGGGAATTTTTGTTTATTATCTATCCTATTTGACATCTAAAATTTTATGATTTATTTTTCCTAATTTTTTATTATTTTTCTATATTTTATTATTATTATTATTATTATTTATTTTTTATTTATCTATTTATTATTTTTCTACATTATTAAATTCTAGAAAAATCTAATTTCTACATTTTCCTATCTATTAAAAATAACACATAAATAAATAAATAAATAACTAAATAAAAAATAATAAATTAATTAATTAATTCAGAATAAATAAATAAACAAAATTAATTAAATAAAAATAAAAAAATCCGAAAAATCCGACTTACCTGGATCCGGATCGGTGCGTGGGTCGGGTCGGTCGGGGTCAAATCGGATCGGTCGGACACGGCGGTGGGGTTGGCTCGTTCACGGCGTTCCGGCGGTCCTTTGCGGCGGGTGAAGTGTCGAATCCTAGCTTCTTGAGGGTGCTAAATCCGATGGTGGTGGCGGTTTACTCCCAGAACGTCTCGCGGTGGCTCAACTCCGATCGGCGGTCGCAACTTCGGGTTTCCTCCGATCTACACTCTTTTCTCTCTCTCTCGCAATTCTGATCTATGTTCTTGCTTCCTCATCTCCTCCTCTATTTATAGGCACTTGAAACCGAGCTGGATAAGCTCGGATTTCCTCCGATTGAAGCTGATCGGATTTTCGGTTGAAAAACCAACTCCGATTCGTGCCCATCCAATGATTTGTTGCGATTTGATTTTAATTAGATAATGTTTATCTTATTTTTGTTGAAGATCTATTGGATTTGTGCAAAAAAAATCGAATCAAAACGGCCGAAATACAAATTTTTTCTTCGCCGGCGATCTCGGGCTCGAGGTAGGAGACGATCACGCGCCTGGCGCTTGCATTTCTTCCAGCCAATTAGATGCTGCCATGTGTCTTGGATAAGTCGAAAAATTGCAAAACGCGGAAACTGCTTCTTCCGGGATTCGAACGTCTGACCGAGCCCCCGCGCGCGCACGCCTAGTTATGGTCCGGACCAGCTGGGCTAGCCCACTTTCGCGATTTTATTTATTTCGCAAATTGCATATATGCAATGCAATTTTTCTATTTTTTTTGTATTTTTTGAAATTTCAAAAATTTGTAAAAATTGTTTATTATTCATTATTGCTATTTCCGAAATCATTTTTCAAAATTGAAGTGTTTTCCTATTTATTTTTATTTTTTGAACATTTTTATTATTTTATGCTAAATTAGGGAAAAATTAGGAAAAATTGAAAATTGATTATTATTGAAAATTATTGACTCCTAGGGCAAAAATGGGGTGTTTACAGGCTAGAATTAGTATAAGAAGTAGTAGACAAGATGAAACTAATCAAGCTGAGAACATAGATGGCCCAGTCTCGACAAAAGAGCTATGCAAACAAGAGAAGACGCCCTTTGGAATTTCAAGTGGGAGATAAGGTATTATTGAAGATTTCTCTAACAAAAGGAGTGATCAGATTTAGGTTGAGAGGAAAGCTAAACCCAAGGTATATAAGCCCATTTGAGATCTTGGAGAAAATAGGCATAGTGTCTTACAGGTTAGCTCTTGCACCAAATTTAGCTGGAGTACATGATGTATTCCATGTATCTATGCTAAGGAAGTATGTACTTGACCCGAATGAGATAATGGCTTTAGAACCACTGAATGCACAACCACATCTGACATCTTTAGAAAGGCCAATCAAAATTCTAGATACCAAGGAACGGGTACTAAAATGGAAAACAATCTCCTATGTTAAAGTGCAATAGACTAACTAAACAAAAAGAGAAGTGACGTAGGAACTGGAAGTAGAAATGATAAAGAAGTATCTATAACTCTTCTAGAATTAGGTACTTTCGAGGACGCAAGTTTTTATAAGGGGGGGAGAATGTAATACCTGAATTTTTTTTTCTTATGATGTATCAATATATATATGTTATAACATTATAACATAAAACTAAGGTTAAGACAAGAATTTCATAAAAATTTGAGAGACAATTTAGACATTTCACACAAAGGGTATAAATACCACAAATTAACTTAGAGAGCCCCCTTTGTCATTTTGAGCAATGAAACAAAAGCTACAAAAGACATATGCTCTTTGAATAAACCCTAAGAGGACTAAAGAAAACAGCGCAACCTAACTCTAAGTACAAGAGGTAAGGATTTCAATACAAAAGTTTCTATTTTGATTATTGGATTTGGACCTCATGAGTATCATGTGCGCATCAAGACTTGAGATTTGAGAAGGGACAATATGAAAACGAGGAATAAATGGCTCAAGGATACGATTTGTGGAATTTTTGAAGTAATCTAATTTGTGTAATTTATTTATAATTACATGTTTTAGAGAATTAATCAAGCTTAGGAATAGAGAGAATTAGTTTTAGGAGAAATTGGAATGAAGAATTAAGAGTTCATGGAGATTGCTGAGGGTAACACAACCTACCAACATGGTCGTGTTTCGACCGTATTGAGTCAAGGGTAACACAGCCTCCTAACACAGTTGTGTCTAGATCATGTTGAGTGTGAAGGTCACACCAAGAGATATACGACCCCCCAACATAGTCGTGTTTTAACCGTGTTGAGTCAAGGGTAACACAACCTCCTAACACGATCTTGTTTCAACTATGTTGAATTAAGAAGAACACAACCTCCTAACATAGTTGTGTTATAACCGTGTCGAAGCCAAACTTTACACCGAAAGATACACGACCCTTAACACAATTGTGCTCTAACCCGTGTTGAGCAACATTGTCCTCAACATGACTGTGTTAAATAAAGTATAACTTAATTATATATTCATTTAACTTCAAATTAAAATAATTTCCGCATAACCTAAATAGCTAGAAAGGCCTTAGAGAAATTAAATAAATAGGATTAAGAGAATTAAGAGATGATATCAATCTAAGAGTAAATACTAAGAAGAACTTGTTGATGTATACAAATTTCAATTTAGCTTAAGTCTAAGATAGGAAATGCTTAAGGCTAAGATTTAAGGTGCATGTAACTTATGTGTTGATTTGTGCTTGTTTAAGTTAGCTATACAATGAAATTGATTAAGTTAAATGATTTAGGTGTAGTATTTAAGTTGTATGTTGTATATGCTTAGCCTAGCCTATGGGCCTGTAGTGGCAGATCCCTAAGGGGCACCCTAATGATCCTTGTGTGACATTGTCCTTAGTGGAGTCATGTTTGGAAATGATTTAAGCTGAATGTTGGTTAAGAGGTTTAAGTGAACATGGGTGTGGGGCCCGTAGTGGTAGTTCCCATCACCAAATCATGCTCTAATGTGTTAAGTGTATTAAAGGTGATGAGAGCCACAATGGGAGCCAAGCCAGAAGATGGAATGTGGATCCTCTTGAAGTGCCACTTGGACCGATCACAAGAACTCGAGTGAAACGATTTAAGGAAGCACTTAACGGGTTGATAAAGAATGTCCACGAAGCCGGAAAGGATTGGAGCAACCACGAGAATGCCCTTGCTCTTGTACAAGTCATAATGGATAAGGGTTAAAGGGGGCGTATCTTTACAAGGCACGACCGTGTAGTGAGTTTGGAGGCTCCATAGAAACATACATGGTCATATACACGGTTCAAAGGCACGGCCGTGTATGGTGTCAAGAATATCTACAGAAACATACACGTCTGGAAAGGCACGATCGTGTATATGCTCTACGCCGGCTCCAATCCCTCCGGCCTTCATTCCAACGCCGCTGGCCTTTAAGTCCCTGTTTTGTTTTTTTTTTCGCAACTTAATGATGTTATGTCATTTTGGGCTTTATTATTACGAGTTGTAAACCCTAATATAAATGTCTAGGGTTGAGAACAGAATACAACATACAATAGAACATACAAGTTTGAATAAAACTTTTGAGAGAATTCCTCTCTTGGTTCTTTAAAGAACTTTCCTTGAACTTATTGGATTTTCTTCCGTGGCATTCATCCTGACTTATCAATCGGTCTTTCATCCCGATTGTGGCGTCTACATAATATACCCAGGTTCTTACCTTACTTATAGGCAATGGGTCGTGGTTTCCACTCGATTGTTTGGCATCTTGGGTAGCAATTCCGAACGAATTGGTATTAGGTTTCGTCACACATGGGTATGGTTCATATCAGTTTGGTATCAAAGCCTAGGTTTGTTAAACCATCAGTTCAGTTTGAGGAAGGTAACATCAAAACCCTAACTCCAATCGTTCATATCAATTGTTCATATCAAGTTCATAGTGTTAATTGTCTATTGAAAGTGTAGTGCCACCTATTCATTGCTGTTACAAAAAAAAAAAAAAAAAGAACGTGATCAAGAGCAAAAGCAAAGGCAACAAAAAAAAAAGAAAGAAAAAAAAAAGGAAAATTCCGTGCCCTAGAGTTGTTTTGAATTCTATAGAAGGGAATTGGTGTAGTTTGGGTTAGTTCCAAGAGAATTGAGAAGAGGAATTGGTGAGTTTATATCATCATTGCTTGTGAGAATACACGAGTGACTGTGTGATATCATTCTTGGAGTGAAACACGTAAGGGAGTGTATCGTGAGGCTTAATTATATATATTTGTGTTAGTACTAATCTTTTCTGCAGGAACTATGTCGAGGCAACATTCTCTTGAAGGTAAGAGGAAAGGTTCGATGCTAGGTTAGTGATTGAGGCATTGAGGGGTGAGATGAAGAGGATGTTTCAGGAGGGCATGGAACAAATTCATGAGACAGTGGAACAAAAACTAGAGCAATCTAAAAACGTCTTCCAAGGGCATAAGAGGAAGAGTTGTTCTAGGAGAGTACAAAGGGGTGAAGATGAAATGTCTGATGATGAATTTGATGAACCTTCTATCAGGAGTTATAGAGGATATAGTGGTAGGAATAGAGAAACTAAGGATTGGGAAGATAGAGGAGATAAGAATAGAGAGGACAATCAACTGAGTAGTATAAAGATGAAGATTCCTCCTTTCCAAGGGAAGAATGATCCTGAGGCGTACTTAGAGTGGGAGAAGAAGGTAGAAATGGTGTTTGATTGTCACAACTATAGTAGGAGAAAGAAAGTGAAGCTTGCTGCCATTATATTTTCGGATTATGTCATAGTGTGGTGGGATCAACTAATGTTGAATAGAAGAAGGAATGGCGAACCACCTATTGAGTCTTGGGAAGAGATGAAGAGGGTGATGAAGAAGCGGTTTGTGCCTGCGTATTACTATCGTGAATTGCACAACAAATTGCAAACTCTTAAGCAGGGAAGCCGAAGTGTGGATGATTATTTCAAGGAGATAGAGGTTACTATGATTAGGGCGAATGTAGAGGAGGATAGAGAGGCTACCATGGCTAGGTTTCTTGCTGGATTGAATAGAGAAATTCAAAATGTCGTAGAACTGCAGCATTATGTAGAATTGGAAGATATGGTTCATATGGCTATAAAGGCTGAGAACCAACACAGGAGGAAAGGAAGTAGTACTACACGGTTTCAACAAGGTGTTGGTTCATCCACCTGGAAGGCTAACTAATGGAAAAAGGAAGAAAAGCCTTTACCCACCAAACCAAAAGGAGAGTAGAGGCAAGCGGGTTCTACTCCTAGTAACCAAGATAAACCTGATCCTTCTACTCATAGAAATCGTGACATTCTATGTTTTAAATGCCAAGGCAGAGGCCATATTGCTAGTCAATGTCCGAATAGGCGTGTTATGATTCTGCGTGATGATGGTGAGTATGAGACTGAGGGGGATAGTGAAGAGGATGATATGCCTCCATTAGAGGACGCTAGTGATGACGAGGAGCCTGCAGTAGGGATGTTAGTAGCAGTAGTGAAGCGAGCGTTGAATGTGCAGGTGAAGGAAGAAGAGGAGGTGCAACAAGAGAATATCTTTCATACTAAATGTTATCTAGGTGATCATATTTGCAGTTTGATCATTGATGGAGGGAGTTGCACTAATGTGGTGAGTACTTTTATTGTCGAGAGGCTGGGTCTCAAGACTACTAAACACCTTAGTCTATATAAATTGCAGTGGCTGAATGATAGTGGCGAGACTAAAGTGAGTAGGTAAGCCTTGATTTCTTTTCGCATCGGTAGGTATGAGGATGAGGTGCTATGCGATGTAGTGTCGATGTAGGCGTGTCATATGTTGTTGGGGAGCCCATGGCAGTTTGATAGGAAGGTTGTTCATGATGGCTTTTCTAACAAATATACGCTTGTTCACCAGGGGAAAAGCTTCAATCTTAAACCCTTAACACCTAAACAGGTGTATGAGGATCAGTTGCGGCTACAACAGTCTTTTGCAAAATATAAGGTGAGTGAAAAACAGAGGGAGAGTGAGAGAGCAAAAGACAACGAGAAAGAGAAGGAACACAAAAGTCGATATCAAAAGGAAAAAGAGAGGAAGGTTGGAAAGAGCTTGAGAGACCAAGTTGAAGGGGGATTAACTTTGGTGGTGAGTGAAAAGGAGAGTGCAGCCTTGCAAAGGGAAAGTCGTGTGGCAAGAGCGAGTGTACTGAAGAGAGCGTCAGTGATGAAGCAACCTATGTTGTTGCTGGTTTTTAAGGAAACTTGTTTGAATACTAACGAACTATTTAACTCTTTACCTAGTGTGGTTGTGTCTATTGTGTAGGACTTTGAAGATGTCTTCCCTGAGGAGATTCCAAAGGGTTTACCACCTATTCGTGGTATTGAGCACCAGATTGACCTTGTACCCGGAGCATCTATTCCAAACAAACCAGCTTATAGGAGCAATCCAGAGGAGACAAGGGAACTCCAAAGGCAGGTCAATGAATTAATGGAGAAGGGATACGTGAGAGAAAGCGTGAGCCCATGTGCAGTGCCTGTGATTTTGGTGCCTAAGAAGGATGGGTCATGGAGAATATGTGTTGACTGCCGCGCCATCAACAACATCACAGGAAGTTGTGAGATTGCATGGTATGCCTAGAACAATCGTATCGGATAGTGATGCTAAGTTCTTGAGCTACTTCTGGAAGAACCTGTGGGCTAAGTTAGGAACTAAGCTATTGTTTTCTACTACTTGTCATCCACAGACTGATGGTCAAACTGAGGTAGTAAATCTAACTTTATCTACTTTGTTAAGGGCAGTCATTAAAAAGAACATTAAAAGTTGGGAGGATTGCTTGCCGCATGTTGAATTTGCCTATAATCGCACAATGTATTCTGCTACTAAGTTTACTCCTTTTGAAATTGTGTATGGTTTTAATCCACTAACTCCTTTGGATTTATCACATCTACCTATTTCTGAGTATGTTAATCTAGATGGCAAGAAGAAAGCAGAATTTGTTAAACAGACCCATGAGAAGGCAAGGCTAAACATTGAGCGAAGAACAGAGCAGTGTGTGAAACAAGCCAACAAGGGTCGTCAACAAGCTGTCTTTGAACCAAGAGACTAGGTTTGGGTTCACATGCGCAAAGAGCAGTTTCCTGTGCAGCGTCGATCTAAATTACTTCCTAGAGGCGATGGATCATTTCAAATTCTTGAAAGCATAAATGATAATGCATACTAGATAGATTTGTCAGGTGAGTATCAAGTAAGTGCTACGTTTAATGTTATTGATCTGTGTCCTTTTGATGTAGGCGACGATTTGAGGACAAATCCTTTTCAAGAGGAGGGGAATGATGAGAGCCATGATGGGAGCCAAGCCAGAAGATGGAATGTGGATCCTCTTGAAGTGCCACCTGGACCGATCACAAGAACTTGAGTGAAACGATTCAAGGAAGCACTTAACGGGTTGATAAAGGATGTCAACGATGCCGGAAAGGATTGGAGCAACCATGAAGCCGGAAAGGACTGGAGCAACCATGAGAATGCCCTTGCTCTTGTACAAGTCATAATGGATAAGGGTTGAAGAGGGCGTGTCTTTACAAGGCACGGTCGTGTAGTGAGTCTGGAGGTTCCACAGAAACATACACGGTCGTATACATGGTTCAAAGGCACGGCCATATATGGTGTCAAGAATATCTATAGAAACATACACGTCTAGAAAGGCACGGCCGTGTATATGCTCTACGCCGGCTCCAATGCCGCCAGCCTTCATTCCAACGCCGCCGGCCTTTAAGTCCCTATTTTGTTATTTTTTCCGCAACTTAATGATGTTATGTCGTTTCGGGCTTTATTATTACGAGTTGTAAACCTTAATATAAATGTCTAGGGTTGAGAACAGAATACAACATACAATAGAACATACAAGTTTGAATAACACTTTTGAGAGAATTCCTCTCTTGGTTCTTTAAAGAACTTTCCTTGAACTTATCGGATTTTCTTCTGTGGCGTTCATCCCGACTTTTTCAATCAGTCTTTCATCCCGATTGTGGCATCTACATAATATACCAAGGTTCTTACCTCACTTATAGGCAATGGGTCGCGATTTCCACTCAATTGTTTAGCATCTTAGGTAGCAATTCCGAACGTATTGGTATTGGGTTTCGTCACACGTGGGCGTGGTTCATATCAAAAGGGATCATGAGTACCATGTTGATGCTTGTGGACATAAATTATATTAAGAAATGTTTGTCTATGTTTAGGTACTGCATGATGTATGTGATACCTGACCATGTTTGTTCATACGTATGTGTTTGTGTTATACATACTAGGCATTAGCTTACCTTTCGGGGAATAGTTTTAGATGCAGGTGTTGAGGGAGATGAGAACCTAGAAGATAACTTGGGTTTAGGTGAACTGGAGAGAGGAAGTTGGAGATTACCATTACTATTATGGTGATTAGGATTCAGGAGAATTATGTTATTTGACTGTAATAGATAGTATATTTTAAGAAATGTTATTTTTGTATTCAAAGACTTCTACTGCATTAGATATTTGGTATGATTTATGAAAATATTTGAATTTTGGGGATGTATGAAATGCTTTTATATAGGAGTTATAAGTTAAAATATATCAAAGTTTATTCAAAGCCATAACGTTTTCTTGTGGGATAAGGACACGTAGCAGACAGCAACATGACCCGGTTTTCAAGGCATTACAAATTAATTACTAATTTACCCTTACTTCTAATTATGCATGTGAGGTCAAATTCATAATTCAATTTTCCAAAATTTAAAATTAACCCCTAATTTAACATTAATTAATTCATTCAGATTTAATATAAGAAGTTACTAACTTAAAGATATTTCATATGTCTATAGAAGCTTAGGAGGTTGACCCTAACAAGATTGACCTATAATAGGTTAACCAAAAGTGGGACTAAGGCAAGGTTAACTAAGCAATCGACCTATTTATTGTAAAACCAACCTTTGGCTACTCAAATGAGGATGTTCCTAGGTTTTATTTGCAAGCCTATAGATTGGTAGCTTTGGATCTTTTTTAGTTGTTTTTTGCTATTAGATTATAACTTTGAGTTGTCCATGACATTTTTTTAAGAGCTATTAGCTATTAAGTATTGATTTTTTTTTAGTTAAGTTTTTTTCAGTTGTTTATCAATCATTGTGAACTTTGTTAATTTAATATATGATTACAAATGATCTTTTTAACACCTTGTGAGAGTTTAACAAATTGTGTGTAATATTAACTTGTGATTAATCATAAAACCAATTCGATTTCATTATTCATGTGTCATATCAAATAATTAATTTCATCTATATCTTTTAAATTTACTATTTTTCATAAGCAGAAAAAAATCCTAAATAAATAAAAATACCTACTTTTCCTATTAAAAACCTTAAATCTAAAATTATAAAATTTGGTTGATTCCCAAGCACAGCCCTATATACATCAGTTAATGGTGTAAGATCCAACTTCACTTTAATACCAAACTAATAATTGATCTTGGATCTGGGGTTTTGTTATTGATAAATAACAAAGAAGGTATTTTATGGTCTTTAGGTTCCTATTAAAGAAAAAGCAAATTAGATATAAATAGAATCAACATTTGATATTATACACAAATATAGAAATCAAACTGCTTTGTGATCAAATTATATATTGATGTTATGCATGACCTATAAAGCTCTCACAGTCATTGAGAGAAATCCAATGTGACTCATAAAATTTCAATCAACAAATTCACCACAGTTTGCAATTAGACTGGTAAAAACTAAGTGAATAAAGAAAGGAAATCCATCAACCATTTATGAATTAGATTTAACTTATAGCAACCAAAAGGTTTGAAACTTAGAAAATAATTCATTACAATATAACTTTTACATCACTTCATATGCCTATTTATAGGCTCATAGATTAATATCCTAGGAGCTATTTGATAAAGGTTATAAAATATTAATTATTTATATACATTAGAATAACCTTTTATTTAATTCTCTAACATTTTGTATAAATAATGTACTTAATTAATCTTTATTTTAATTTTAGAGTTTTTAAATTATAATTTGTAAATTAATAGGAAAATTACTTGAAAGTTGAAGAGAAAATATAATTTCTACAAGATGAAAGTCCAACATGTAAATCAACATCAATATGTTTGACAAAGGAAAACAAATCATGTCCAAATTATGAGTTAAGTCGAGAAAAGGAGGAAATCCAAGCAGCTAACAACAACAAACATGCCTAATACGTGGGCGTGTTGAAGATGAAAGCTACACAAAAATGTACATGTGAGGCAACACGCCTGTGTTGGAGGAGATGAGAACCAACCGAGAAAAAAACATCGGAACGTATGCTAAAACAAGTGGAAGATTTGCAGCTGGAAAACATGCTGGAAAAGACACCAAAACAAATCCGAGAATCAGTTGGGAAGAGACGCCAGAAAATGAAAGGAAAGATTTGATTTTATCCAACGCCAGGCTTTGAATTTGATATATAGATATATATATATACGGCAAGAAAGACAACGAAATCAAATAAGGCCAGATCAGATTTGAATAAATCATCCAAGAATGATGCATTCAACATATATATATAGTCCAGTAGAAAAGATTGGAAGACAATAGGATTAAAGATTACAATAGTCTTAGTTTTTGTTTTAAACTGTAGGAAAAATTAGAATAAGAAAATAGAATTAGAAAATTAAGACTAGATTTTAATGTTTTTATTTATGCTTTCTTTTATTATCATTGTTTTTAGATTTAATATGTTTATGACTTAATTTCTTTTATATTCGGGTATGATGAACATACAATTTTTATTATTATTATTCAATGATTTATTTATCATTCTTGTGATTCAATTATATGTTCTTTATTGTTTTCAATTTAATATTGCTAGCATATTAGTTGAAATTTGATTCCTTATATAAAAATCGAGAGATTTTAGATAAGAATAGATCTAGTATAATTGAAAAGAGTTGCATGAAATCCTAAGGATAAGATGATATAAATCTTCTGGATTAGGGTTAAACCTAATAGCGGAATTCATAAATCGAATGTAATGCAATTTTAGGAGTTTTAATTAGGAAGAGATTCCAATTAATCAACCTAAAATTAGGAATTAGTATAACTCGAGAGAGCTATTAATTCAATTTAGGAATTCCCACGGTCCAAGAATAAAATAAGAATGTGAATAATAATTAATTAATTACATTAGTAATTATAGGGGATTCAATACCTAAATATATTAGTTTTATTGATTATTGCTTTCTTTAATTTATTCTTTATTTATTTTATTTACTCGCTTATTTAATTCTTATTGATTAGATAATTAGAAAAAAAAGGTAATTACTAGTACTCATAATCCCTATGAGATTGACACTCAATATCTTTATCCACTATACTATAGAATCGATAGGTACACTTACCTATAAGTCTAAAATTAGATAGTAGGAAGACCGGTATCAAGTTTTTGGCATCGTTACCAGGGATTAGGATATTAGGAACACCTATATCTTGTTAATCTAATCATTGTTTCCTTTATTGATTAATTTTTTTATTAGTTTTTTTTTTCTATAGTTTCTATTTTCTTGCTATTGTTTATGCCTAGGGGACACCGCAGAGCAAATCAATACCAACTTCTGGCTCAAGACTCAAACGACAACTTATCTATCAACATGGTCAATGAATAAGAAGAGAGAACGATGTTTGATTACATGAGACCATCACTTGTTGGGGCTAATTTAAGTGTTGTTGAGCCTGTAATTGCAGCCAACAACTTTGAAATTAAACCCAATATCATCCAGATGGTTCAACAATTCATTTAATTTGATGGGTTGTAGGATGAAGATCCAAATGCACACATCGCCAACTTCTTGGAAATCGGCAACACCTTCAAAATCAATGAGGCCACAGATGACGCTATTAAGTTACAACTTTTCCCTTTTTCATTACGTAATAGATCTAAACAATGGTTGAATTCTCTGCCTAGGGGATTGATAACTACATTGGAACAAATGGCAGAAAAGTTTCTTACTAAGTATTTTTGTTGGGTTGTTTAAACTCTCCAAGCCCAACCCACTACTCAGCCTTAACCCATGCCAAGCCCGTGTCTATTTTTACTCCGGCGTGTGATTTATTCCAGTAGCTTCTCTCTTTGCCTTGCACTCTCTTCCTTACGTTAGGGTTTCAGATACACTCTATGCTCTCTAATCTCCTCTTTAATTTGTCTCTTGTGTTATTCTTGTTATGGTAATCTTTACTCGTGAATGTGTTAAATATGCAGGTGGGACTTTCGAGCAGTCCTAAGCTCCATAGTTGAAATTCGATTTCCAGAAGGGGGGTAAAAAACCCTTTTTCCCTTTTGTGCCATTTATTTATATGCTCATTGTTTGTTACATCCGGATCTTGTTATGTAAACTAATTTCTAGTTATACAGTTACATGACATAATCTTGAAATCTAGCTGGCAATTTGTGACTCTTTCTTGTGTTCCTTGCATAAGCTATAACATTTTTCTCCCGTTCTGGAAAAACAACCTTGTCCTCAAGGTTGTAATCCAGATAGGTTGCTACAAAAGAGTTAAAATCCTCCCATGTCGTGTCTTCCAATGGTAACCCCGACCACTGAACTAATAGCTGGTTATAATCCTGACCCTTTCTTCGAATAACTCTAGTATGCACAATAGTTAATGGAGTCAACATGGGTTGATTGTTGACAAACCCCGTAGGTAAATCCAAAGATGGAAAATCTACTCCATAAGCCTTTTTTAGACACGATACATGAAAAACATTGTGGATCTTTGAGGCTGGTGGAAGCTCCACTTCATAGGCCGAAAAACCAATTTTCCTTAGCACCTTATAAGGACCATAATATCGCTTAGACAATTTATGTTGTCCTTGCATTAAAGAAAGTTGTCTATATGGTCGGAGCTTTACAAATACCATGTCTCCTAATTCTAATGTGACATCCCTTCTATGTTTATCAGCTAATTGCTTCATACGACTCTGAGCTTGCTGTAGATTTATCTTGAGCAACTTAAGCACCTCATCTCTAGCATTTAAGTCCTGATCAATAGCTTGTATGTTGGAATTGCCCCTGATATATGCTGGCACAACTGGTGGTTTTCTACCATAAACCACTTCGAATGGTGTCATACTAACCCCATCATGAAATGAAATATTATATGCAAATTCAACCCAGGGTAGAAACTTTACCCAACTAGTAGGTGTATCCATCACAAAGCACCGCAAGTATTGTTGAATTGTTCTGTTGAGCACTTCAGTTTGCCCGTCCGTTTGAGGATGATAAGCACTACTCATGGCCAAAGTAGTCCCACTCAATCTGAAAAGTTCTTTCTAAAAATGGCTCATGAATATTGGGTCTCTATCCGACACAATGGTCCTCGGAATACCATGCAAACGAATGACCATATGCAAGAATAAGGTTGCTACTATAGTTGCTGTAAATCCAGATCTCAAAGCACCCAAATGACAATATTTAGACAACCGGTCAACAACTACGAAAATAATAGATAAGCCCTCAGATTTAGGAAGACATGTAATAAAATCCATACTAATGTCTTCCCAAATTTGGTCTGGAATAGGAAGCAGAGCTAATAACCCAGCAGGTGTTTGAGTAGAATATTTCACCTGTTGGCAAACCATACAACTCCGAACAAAGTCATAAAATTGTTTCCTCATGCCATCCCAAAAATATTCTCCAACAATCCTCTTGTAAGTCTTCAAAAATCCAAAATGACTAGCACTAGGAGTCACATGATATTCCTGTAGTAAAGTTGGGATCACAAAAGATTGTGGCACAAAAAAAAATCTATTATGATAGTATAACAAATTATTTTTCCAAACTATAGGATATTTAATTGTGTGTCCATGTGCAAGGGTAGAAATTATTTGCACAAAAGCAGGAATGGTCTGATACTCTTTCTTTAGTGTCTCTATGAAAGAGAAATGTGGAGAAGACCATCCACAAAACTGTCCCTCCTCTGTAAACTGTCTAGACAAAGCATCAGCTACTTGATTCTCTTGACCCGATTTATAAGTGATAGTGTAATCATATCCTATCAACTTAGAAAGATGCTGTTGCTGCTCAGGTGTTTAAATAACTTGTGTTAGAATCTCCTTAAGGCTTCTATGATCAGTCCGGATAAAAAAATGTGAGCCTAACACATACTGTCTCCACTTGCGTACCGCTGCCACAATAGCATAAAGCTCCCTTACATAGGCAGAAGCTTTGCGCAAATGTAAAGGTATCTTTTTGCTAAAATATGAAATAGGGTAAGTCTCTTGTAAGAGTACTACTCCCACAGCCAATCCAGAAGCATCGGTTTCAATGACAAAAGTCTTTGAAAAATCCGTAATCTCAAATAGGGGCTTGTAACAGGGCGGCTTTAAGAGCTTCAAAAGCCTGTTGAGCCTGAGCATTCCAATGAAACCCGTCCCTTTGTAACAAGCCCGTCAGAGGTGATGCAATGGCAGCGTAATTCTTGACAAATCTCCGATAATATCCTGCCAATCCCAAAAAAACTCTCAGCTGTTTTTTAGTCATAGGCATAAGCCACTGTTGAACACCCTGAACCTTAGAAGGATTAGGACTCACTCCAACAGCGGATACTAATATGACCCAAATAGTCAATAGTAGATGCTGCAAAAATACATTTAGAAGCCTTGACATAAAATTGATGTTGCTGTAACACTTGTAATATTAACTCCAAGTGTTGTAAATGTGCAGTAACATCCTTGCTATAAACCAATATGTCATCAAAGAAAACCACCACAAAATGCCATAAAAATGGCTAGAAAATCCTATTCATAATAGCCTGGAAAGTGGTTAGTGCATTGCTTAAGCCAAAGGGCATTATTAAGAACTCATAATGTCCCTCATGAGTTCTAAAAGCTGTTTTTTTCCACATCTTCCGGCTTCATTCTAATTTGACGGCATCTTGGATGCAAATCCAGTTTCAAAAAACATGCAGCACCATATAATTCGTCTAAAAGTTCATCAATAGTTGGGATGGGAAACTCATCTTTGATAGTAACTTGATTTAGAGCCCTATAATCTACACAAAATCTCCAAGTACCATCTTTTTTTTACTAAAAGTACAGGCGAAGAGAATGGGCTGGTACTATGTTGAATGATGCCTGACTCCATCATTTCTTTCACTTGTTTTTCAATTTCACTTTTTTGAAAATGAGGGTATCTATAGGGCTTAACATTCATTGGTTTACTATCAGAAATAAGATGGATTCTATGCTGGACAGATCGCAAAGGTGGCAATGATGAAGGTGCTTGAAAAACAGAAGCATATTTGCTCAATAAGATATCAATATCTTTATTGTTGGTGGATATGCATGAATTAGAACTAACCTCCTGAACCATCAATTGAAAACATGAAGTGACTAAATCACTTTTCAGTAATTTTCGAAACTGGTGATGTGAAATTTGAGCTAAGGCACCATTGTTAACTCCCTGCAATGTCACTGTAGCTCCTTGATACACAAATTGCATAGTCAAATTTGTGTAATCAATAGTAACGGGTCCCAACATTTGTAACCATTGCACTCCTAGAACAAAATCAGCACCTTGAATTGGCAGCACATAGAACAATTCCTTGAAAACCAGCCCTTGAACTTCCAATACAACATCGGAACATTGACCCTCACAACATAGCTTACTACCATTGCCAATCATAACACCAAAATTGGCTGTAGAAGCTACTGTCAGTCCAAAATGTTTGGCTACTCTTGTTTGCACAAAATTGTGCGTACTTCCAAAATCCACTAACACTGTCACTTGATGGCCATTCACCATTCCAAAAAATCGAATGGTACGAGGCACCAAATGTCCTGACATTGCATGATAACTAATTAATCCGTTATCATGTGCACCTTCATACCCACAACCCGAATCCTCTACCAATGCTCTTCACATAGACCACTAGCAGATCCATCTTCTCCATCTTGTATTAACAAGAGAAATTTTGCCTTACATTTATGATTCCTGGAATATTTCTCATCACAATTGTAGCATAGGCCTTATTCTCATCTAACTTGCATTTCCTCTTTAGAGAGTTTTTTTATAGGTAATGTGGTTTTAGAATTGTCGACTGTAGAAGGATGAGGTTTAGAAAATTGTAATACTTAAGAAGTAGGATTGGAAGAAGTAGGTATAGAATATTGAGGTCTGAAAGAATGGTCTTGAAACTTGGATTCATGCATTTTTGCTAACCAAATTGCATGAGGTAACGATGTAGGACGAGAAATCTGAACCTCTTTGCGAATGTGAGATTTAAGGCTAGGAATGAAACAAGAAAGCAAGAAAGATTGAGGTATGCCTACAACTTGATTAGACAAAGATTCAAATTCTTTTTTTATTCAGTTACTAATTTCTTTTGCATCAATTTCGCCAGGGCTCCCTGAATATCCTCATATTTTGAAGGTCCAAATCTAATCTTGAAAGCCTGCAAGAAAGCTTGCCACGAACCCAATTAGCTATTTTGCTCAAGCCACTGCAAATACTGTAAGGCTTCTCCTTCTAAGGCAAAGGAAGCAATTTCCAGTCTTTGTCCATCCGGTACGTTATGAAAGTCAAAAAACTTTTGAGTTTAATAGATCCATGCCAAAACATCTTGACCGGAAAATTTGGGAATCTCTAATTTGATGCCTCTCAACAAGGAATTCAATGCAGAATGATGAATGGTTAGAATCTGAATGAGCTTGAGTTGCATCCTGTTGAGAAATCCCATTCTGATTTGAAAGTTATCAATTTTCTCTGAAAATTGTTGAATAGAAGTATTGATAGTGGAATTCAAATCATTCATCAATTGTTGAGTAACCAAATTGGCTTTGATAGAATCTTACATCTGTGATTGCATTCCCTTCATAGTCTCTACTAATGAAAACACTAAAGATTGCAATTTAGAAAATTCCTCCTGTGATCTTGTTGAAGCCATAACGAGAGCACCAAAATGTTGGGTTGTTTAAACTCTCTAAGCCCAGCCCACTACTCAGCCTTAACCCATGCTAAGCCCGTGTCTATTTTTACTCCGGCGTATGATTTATTCCAGTAGCTTCTCTCTTTGCCTCGCACTCTCTTCCTCAAGTTAGGGTTTCAGATACACTCTATGCTCTCTAATCTCCTCTTTAATTTGTCTCTTGTGTTATTCTTGTTATGGTAATCTTTACTCATGAATGTGTTGGATATGCAGGTGGGACTTTCGAGCAGTCCTAAGCTCCATAGTTGAAATTTGATTTCCAGAAGGGGGGTAAAAAACCCTTTTCCCTTTTGTGCCATTTATTTATATGCTCATTGTTTGTTACATCCAGATCTTGTTATGTAAACTAATTTCTAATTATACAATTACATGACATAATCTTGAAATCTAGTTGGCAATTTGTGACTCTTTCTTGTGTTCCTTGCATGAGCTGTAACAATTTTCCACTAGCAAAGACTGCAAAGCTACGAAATGATATCTCCTCCTATGCTCAGATAGACTCTAAGACTTTATATGATGCATAGGAAAGATATAAAGATTTATTGAAGAGATGCCTACATCATAGTGTTCCACTGTGGATGCAAATTCAGACTTTCTATGGGGGACTGAATCAAACCACTAGGTAGATGGTAAATGTAGCAACTAGAGGGAAATTAATTAACAAAACTCTTGAAGAGGCCTACAATTTGATAGAAAACATGGCCATAAACAGCTACCAATGGAATGTGTTAAGAGCCAGATAACCAAAAGTAGCAAGAGTATATGATGCTGATGTTGTTACTGATTCAGCAGCACAGGTCGAGGCATTAAGCAAGAAAGTAGATGAAATCTCTATGGCACAGCAGTTAAGTCAGCTAGAGTTTATTTCTAATTTTAATGAAAATGTTAATTTTGTGGGACTTCCAAACAACCCCTACAACATTACTTATAATTCGAGTTGAAGAAATCACCCTAATCTCCCATGGGAAAATCAACCAAGGAATAGCCCACCCGGATTCTAACAAGTATATCACCCGCCAGAATAGAAGTCAAATTTAGAAGATTTAATGACAAAAGTTTATTCAAACAATTGAAACACGCTTTTAAGCTACAAAAGCGTTGATAAGGAATCAAGGTGCTTCTATTCGGAATTTAGAAACTCAAGTAGGATAGATTGCGAAAATGATTTCAGAAAGACCCCAAGAAACTCTTCCTGGGAATACAAAGCCCAACCCTAAGGAACATGTCAAAGCAATCTTCCTAATTGATGAAGAAGTAGTGTAAATTGAAAGGGAAGTTAAAACACAAGAGGAGAAGGAGCAACCCCCAATGATTAGAGAGTATGTTCCAAAAATTCCTTACCCAGCTCGACTTAAGAAAAAACTAAACCAAATGTAGTCTCAATAGTCAGCCTCAATGAGGAATGCTCTGCCATCCTACAGAACAAATTGCCAAAGAAATTAAAAGATCCAAGGAGTTTACTTTATCATGTTTCATTGGCACTTTATCAATAAATGATGCTTTAGCTGATTTAGGTGCTAGTATAAATTTAATGCCGCATCATATATTTAAGAAATTAGGATTAAGGAAACCTAAACCAATACAAATGAGCATTCAATTAGTTGATAGGTTTGTTAAAATTCCTATCGGTATCATTGAAGATGTGTTAGTTAAGGCAAGAACATTTATCTTCCTAATGGACTTCATAATCTTAGATAATGATGAAGATATAAATGCTCCACTAATTTTAGGACGCCCTTTTCTAGCTACTGCAAAAGCAATAATAGATTTAGGTAATTGCACTTTAACTTTGAAAATAGGGGATGAAGAACAAACTTTCAAAACACCTAACATAATTTCACATCCTTCAAATAATAACAATACTGCTATTTAGTGAATACATCTAACTTGTTTAGTTATACTTATGTGCAAGATGCTATTCACAAGGACCTTATACAACAGTATCACACTTGTGGTAATCTAAAGGGTCTAGGCAAATCCAAGAAACTTAACTACTGGAAATATAATTGTCACCCCTTGACTAAACAAATGAGGTAATAACGTCGAGCAAACAACGTCAAACAATAAGCGCTTTTTGGGAGGCAACCTAAATACTATTTAGTTTAATTTGATTTAATTTTTTTAGTTACACTTAGTTATTTCATAAAGAGGGGGGGGGGGCACGTGGGGCGATGCATTAGGCTTGGTCATGTTGTGACCGTGTTGATTGGAAAATCTCCTATCGAGAGATACATGATCCTACAACAATGTCATGTTCAGGTTTGTGTTGCTCCTACACTTCACATTGAGAGACACACAACCATGTAACACGTCGTGTTATGGTTGTGTTGACACCACACTTTGTACCACGAGATACATGACCGAGTAACACGGTCATGTTAAGGCCATGTTGATCTTATATATACATATATATAAAAAAAAAGTAAATTAAAATTTTAAATTTTCCTTGATCTTTGTACTATAAGGTAAGATTTCAAGACACAAAGACAAAAGATGAAAGCTAATGGGAGTCTACACACCCGCATTCCTACTCCATGATAGGAACTCTCACTTGTAGAAAGTAGAAATTACACTTCAAGTTTATTAAGCAATATTAGGGAAGTCTTCTGTAATTTTTTTCCCCATTTGTTATTTTGCTATTCTATTTTATACATTGAAGACAATGTATCATTTAAGTGTAGGGGGAATAACACAATATAATAAGCTTGCTTATAAATTATTGCTCTGGTTAAATTTTTGCATTACATTCATAATTTAATAATTTATTGAAAAATTTCCTGATATACTT